>APFE030803598.1:22802-75411 GCA_000404065.3 Pinus taeda
AAAGTTCAGTACCCATGGTCTCATGTAAAGGTCTGCAGACACGTAAAAATAGGGTCCTCCCTCGAACACTCTATCTTTGTCCTCTAAGCTTGTGAACACCACCATGAAGAAGCCCTTGGACGCAAGGTGAAGGTCTACCTTCCCCTTTGGTTTCCAATGGTTCCTTATCCATGCTTGCAAAGCCTTCCCCATCGACTAGATCCCCATAAATTGACAGATAACAACATATTCTTCCATGTGTTCTCTGTCCACCTTCAGCGTTGGGTCACTTAAAATGACTCGAGGAATAGTGGTCGCCTTAGGTTTACATGCCCCTAATGTATTCATCGGAGAAACTTTCTGATTTCTACCCTCTTTCCTCTTCTCCTTACCAGCTTCCTCATGGTTCTCTTCTTGTTCTTGAGGTCCGATGGTTTCCAATTTTTCTTTATTTGTAACCTCTGTTGTCACCTCCGCTAGTTTCTTGAAGCAATGGGATTCAACTCCATTCCTTCTATCCGCAACCACTTGACTGTGGGAGGTAGCAGACCTCCCTCCTCCATTCCCCGCCATGGTAACCAGCTACACAAACCCTAAAGAAAAACCCTAGATCTAATTTGCAGAGCTCCAAATCAACCTCTCTTTCCAATTTTAGTAGTTCAGGTAAAAATCCTTATTTCCCTCTAAGTTATTCCCTTAACTTTGTATAAATTAATGTATAAAATGCTTTTTCGAAAGAAATCACATTAAAGAATTTGGTCGACGCATTTCGAACCAACAAGTGTGGTTCATCTTCAGGGAACGATGAAGAAGGAGATCTAGGAAGAGGGTTAAATAGGGAGACAGGTCAACCTAACAGTTAGAAATACGGCTATATATGACCAGGGGAGGAAAATGGAAAAATTTAATATTATTTAAATAGATTTAATTATTTTTATTTAATTTGTTTATTTTAATCCAATATATATTAAAGTCAAACTTATTAACCCAAACAATTATTATTTAACTAGGTTTTGATAATATTAATTAAATTTATAAAAGGGTTTTTATTTATCTTATTAGATTATATTGTCTTGTTATCTAAAAACATTTATATTAATAATATTTAATTAAATTTAATAAACGACCATTTATATTATTTTTGTTTAATTGTTTCTCCCATTTATTTTTAACTAAATATATACTAATATTACCTAATAGATATCAACTTTCATATTACTAAATACGAATGATATTAATGTTCATAATATGATACTAAGTATTATTATTAGTATTATTAATATTTTCTTGATCAGGTAAGCATAGGACCTTCTATTAATCAAGCTAAAAATACATAAATTACAAGCAGTAGCCCCGTGAGAGTAGAACCGGTAGCTGTTGAAACAAAAGCCAAACCACACAACCAAAACCGTGCGCAGTACAAACAAAATAACCTGGGAGTTACCTCCGTTAACAATGGACAACATGCAATCAAAAGATCATTTGATTATGTTGTCAAGTGTTGAAAGAAAACAAGCCTCTGAAAGAAGCTTCAAGTGAGGGTCCACCAGACTTTCAACCAGGAAGATTAACAAGAAGCTTTAAAGAGAAAGTAGAGTCATGCACCATTTGAGTCGACCTGACAGTGTCCACTGGGCTGACTCGGACCCACAACCACAACACCAACCATGGCCCACAATAACAACCACAACCACATGCCCACAACAAGTCACACCAAACCATTCTTACAGACCCAATGTAAACTTTATTGCTGCCCTCTAAACTTTTTTCGAGTCCGAGATACAAGCTAACTTGCACGATCAACCATACACCATTGATCTCCCACCAATGATCCAACAGTGTACAGAGATATCGGGTGGACAAGTCGCACGAGGAATAACCATCTGATACAAGCGGTATTCTCTCACCTCTCCCTGCTACGTGTTACCCGATGAGTGGAATCGGGGCCTTCCTCCAAAAAACCTGATACCACTTAGATCTCGATCAATAAGCCTCTTGTGGTTTTGGAAAACTGAGCCTTACAGAATAATTACCGTGCTCTTTCACCAAGAGGTTGCTATAGATCAAGCGCATTGGATGGTTCTTGTGCCATCCTTCCAAAATCACAATTGAACCAAAAACACCATCAACCTTTCCCCCTAGAGATCTATTCCATAGATGACCCAGTCTGTAGTGCATCTAGAGTAGGTCTGAGGGAGTATTGAGCTATGGACTATGACCCGCCCCCCATGAGGGCGAACAATTTAGGGTACCCTTTCCTCCCTCCTATCTTCTGTACCATCTTATTCCTTCCTGTGAATCCATAGCTCTATATCTTTGTTTATCTGATAGAGACAATCCTCCAACAGCTTGCCTAGGGGTACAAGATCCCATTCAAACCGAGAATCCCTATCAATGTTGGTGACCCCCTCATTCGCCAAACGATCCGCTAAAATGTTAGCTTTCCTCTTCGCATGGACAAAGCCAACCATTTTAAGGTTTGCAGGTAGGATTGGATTCAGTGAAAGACTTGCAAAAGCCTCCAGTGCTTTTAAACTTTGTTTGGAGAAGTACCATTACAGATTTTCTAGGCCACTCTGATAATCAATTCCGAATATACTTCTATGATGACATTGTGTACATTAGAAACTAATAGAATTTCCAAGCCTTGTTCTACTGCCATAAGATCTGCCATGTTATTATTAGCCTTGGCCAAGTGGACATGGAATATTTTCTTTATTTGACCCTTTTCATCTCTTATAACCCCTCCAAGTCCAACTAACCCTGGATTACCTTTAGAATCTCTGTCTATATTAACCTTTACGAAGCCATGTGGAGGAGGCTGCCAAATATTAATATTTGCGTGAATTTCGCTTACCCCCTTGGTTAAGCCCTGAGGGTTTATGGACTGTAGACCCAAATGCATAAGAATGCTCACCTCTTGGGGCAGAGGAGGATCCTTAGGAAGATTCCTTAGCAGGATTCTTATTGTATCTTTGAGCTACCTCAATATTTGAGCAATTATGCATTTGGGCTCTCTTGCTTTGTCTTTGAAGATTCGATTATTGCGCTCTTTCCAAACATTCCAGATAACAAAGCCTGGTACCAAAATCTAGGCTTTGTTAATGATTTCATTCCCTGAGAAATTTACCCGCTAGTTCTTCAAGGTATTGGAAATGCTGAGACTGTCCCTATCTATTTTCCTAAAGATTGAGGCTACCCAGTCCCATATATTTGAAGTGAAAGGATAGAGATTGAGAATGTGATCCATTGTCTCCTCTTGAGAGCCAAAAAGATAGCATTGGGATGGGCCAATAAAGCCCTTTTTTTTAGATTGTCCCATGTTAATATTTTCCTTTAATGTACTAACCAAATAAATAACTTTATTTTCATCCAGTGGAGGCTTTGCAATAGTTTCTTCCAGACTAGAACAGGATTCATATAGTTAAATCTTGTTACTTCCTGTTTGGCTTCTTTGAGGTTAAAGTTACCTTCAGGGTTCCTTCCCCATATTAGTTGGTTAGGTAAGGATGAAACCAGAATCCTTCTGTGCTCTAGTGCCTGGGCGAGAATTCTTACCAAGATCTTCAAAGGACTATCATCATTGTAGCCCAGATCCTTCCAATTCCTCCATTTCTCATTATCCCCATCCTGGTCCCAGAAATCTTTAACCATAATCAACCCTTTATTATCTGTGTCTCTCTTGGGAGTTGCTAAACCATCCTTGTATATGATGGATTCCTATTGCCAGTTGTCCTCCCAAAACCTTGCTAGGTTCCCTGCTCGAATTTCCCAGAAGCAGTGTTGTTGAACAATGTTTTATTCTCCCATGCTAGATTCCAAATATGGGAGCCCCTGATTTGCCCTGACATTCTAATGTGATCCATTTCCTACCAATTCTTGGCATATTTTTGTTTCAAAAACTGATCCCATGGAGCTATCGCTTCCTTAATCCATCTCCACCAAAGTTTGGCTCCCGAAACTCTACTAAGGGTGTTAGGGTCATGAAGCCCCAAGCCACCATGGTTTTTGGGCTTGCATATATTGTCCCAGGCTACTAAGGCCCACTTATTGTTTTCCTCACCTCTACCCCACAGGAAATCCCTTTGTATACTCCTGATCTATTGCATAATGCCTTTAGGAGGCAGAAGAGCAGAGAACATGAATATGGGAATAGCCTACAAGACCGCTTGTGTGAGCACCAAGCGTCTTGCCAAATTTAGTGACCTGTGTGTCCATTTCCTAACCTTGTCCTAAATTTTGTTGATCGTTGGCTCCCACATACTCTTGCTAAAAGGTTTATCAGTAAGAGGTATGCCTAGATACTTGGAAGGTAGTTGTTCCCTTTGAAACCCAAGAATTCTGGTAATATTCCTCTAAATAGCAATATTGGTATTAAAGAAAAAAAATTGGATTTGTTGAGGCTTACCTCTATGCCTATTGCCATAGCAAATTCATTCAAAATACGTTTGATCTCTCTGGCTTCCCTAACTGTGGGTATACCCTGTAGCATCGTATCATCCATAAATTTCTGATGAGTGTTTGCTTCTCCATCTTTGGTGAGTTTGATGCCCTGGATACGTCCTTTAGCATTTTCCCCTTTGAACGTTCTACCTAGCCCTTCCATCATGAGAACGAAGAGGAAAGGTGAGAGTGTATCTCCTTGTTTGAGATCTCTGGATGGAATGAAGGTTCTTGATGGAGCTCCATTGAGCAGTATAGAGAAACTGGTCGTGGTAACCAGTGCCATAACCCATCTTATCCAATTTTGGTAGAATCCATAGGCCCTTATAATTGCTCTTATGTATGACCAACTTAGTTTGTCATAGGCTTTCGCTAGGTACAACTGAATGATCATACCCAATTGTTTGTTGCTTTTGAGAGAATGTACCACCTCATGAGCTTGTATGATGTTGTTGAGGATTTTTCTTCCTTCCACGTAGCCTGTTTGCTCCTCCAAGATTAGAGATGGTAGAAGGGGCTTGAGTCTATTGGCTATGACTTTGGAAATACTTTTTCCAAAGTCTGTATGCCTATGGGTCTGAAACCTTCGGGAGTCATGGAATTCTCCTGTTTTGGGACTAGAGTTATGAAGGAAGAATTAAGAGCCTTTAGAACCTTCTTAGATTTTCTTGAGTCTTCCACAACCTCAAGAATATCATGTTTGACTATTTCCCAGCAGGTTTTGAAGAAGTCCACATTGAACCCATCCGGGCTTGGGGCTTTTCCATTTTGCATTTCATTGATCTCTTTGCTGACTTCCTCTTCCGACACTGGCCTGTTGAGATTGTGGTTATCTTCTTTGCTGACCAGTTGAGGGATGTATTAAGTAAATTGTTCAATGAACCTGGATCTATCCTCTAATGGTTTCTCTGCTATATTAAGGAAGTTTTGTACAAGGATTGATTCCATATCATTGTGAGAGACAAGATCTATTCCCTGAGAATCTTTAAGCTTGGTGATTCTGGTATGTGCCCTATGAGCCATGGTGGATTTATGAAAAAAAATTGTATTCCTTTCCCCCTCCTTAATCCACTGTATCCTTGATTTCTGCCGCTAGAAAATTTCCTCTTACAAGCATCGCTCTTCCAATTCTTCCTACAAGGAGTTTGTAAGCTTTAGCCACTCCTCGATAAATCCATCTGTCATGTTGATCTGATTAATCTCCTGTAGCCTCTGATCCACTTCTTTTTTAGCTCTGAAGATGTCCCCAAACTCCTTTTTGTTCCACTCTTTAAGCTTGGATTTGATGTATTTGAGTCTCTGATGGAGCATGAACATTTTAGTGCCTTGGATGTTCATCTTTTCTCTCCACCATTTCCCAATATTACTGATGAATTCAGGGTGAGTTAGCCAGGCATTTTCAAACCTAAAAGGTCTGTTCCTGGGCGTGCACATTAATGTGTCTTCCAGCTGTATAGGCTAGTAATCTGATCCTCCAAAGGGCAGAATAGAAACTTTTATGGCTGGGCTTACGAGAAGGAGATCCTCTAAAATAATAAATCTATCCAGTTTAGAAGCAACTTAAGCAGCTCCTCCCCTCTTGTTGTTCTAGGTGAAGGTTCCATTTAGTGTTTCCGTGTCCAATAGCCCCATGTTCATTATAAAATTCTGGAAAGCCAAGGAGTCTCTTCCTAGCTGTCTAGTACCTCCTTTTTTTTCTGAGAGAGATCTTATCATATTGAAATCTCCTGCAACAATCCACGGCAAATTGGGGTATCTAGCTTTGAGATCCTCAAGGGAGATGAGAAGTTTGAGTTTGTTTGCTTGCTTTTGCGGTCCATAAACATTTTTTATCATGTAGACTTCCTTATCCCATATAGGTTGACAAACCATAGAAAGGTAGCTCCTGGAAGCTTCAGCATCCAGGATCCCAAATTTTTGTGGATCCCATAGCGTGAGGATCCCTCCCGCCGAGTTTTTTGATTTAACCTCTAAGCACTCATATCTGATTAGCCATTTTTATGAATTTCTATAATATTTTCCATCGAACATTTTGTATCCTAAATAAAGATCATATCTGGTTTTTCTTCCTTAATTATGTGATTAAGAGTCCTTTGTTTCCTTTTACTTCCTATGCCTTTGATATTCCAAGTTGTAAGCTTCATTAAGAAAGGTTAGTAATGGAATAGTTGGTAAGATCTTTCATCTTACCTGAGCTAATCAATAGTTTCCCACATTCGCTGAGTAGTTCATTCTTTCTTTTCTTGCCTCTCTTCCTTCCTGAGTTCTTTGACGATTGTGCCTGTACATTTTCCATTGTTATGACTCCACTATGCTCTTGAATTTCATGATTTCTTTTGACTCCAGCTCCCTTTGCTTGTGATCTCCATAGAAAGAGTTGTTGAACATTGTCATAGTCCTCCCTTGGCAGGGAGTCCACTCCTATAGTCGTCCCTTATTCCAAAATTTTTTCTAGATCTAGGTTTTCTTTATCTAGAATCTCCTGGAGTTCAAATTCCTCTATTCCCACTTAACTTGGAATCATCTCCTAGTCCTTACTTATCTCCATGCAGCTTGGTTGGTCATCCTTTTGCTGGTTCTCGACCATGATATCCTCCATGTCGCCTTCCTTCACCTTTTCATTGATTATGTTCTCCTTGTCCTGGATTATTTCCTTGCTCCCCTCTTCTTCCTCTAAGATTTTGAACTGATTGTGTCTTGAATGTCTATCCTCATTCATATTCTTTTGTGGATGTTTACTGCCTTTCCCTCTACTCCCAACCTTGGTGAAACCCTCTTGATTATTATCTTCAGTAGTTTTTGCATTTCCTTCCCTATTGTCTGTTGGGCAGTCTCTGAATAGATGTCCATGTTCATGAAATTTTCATCACCTAAATGGGATGTGCTCATAGTCCACACTTTGCACCCATTCTTCATCATACACCTCCAAAATTATTGCTTCTAGAAGAGCTCCTGATAAGTCTATTTCCACACAAATCTGAGCAAAGGAGGTGTATTTTCCTTTCAGAGTGGACTCTAAGAGCTTTAGGAAATGTCCAGGTTATTGCCTATTATTTTCAAAGATTCTGGTAGCCAATAGTCCAAGGGAAGAGAGTACAGTCTAATCCATACCGGTACTGATGTGAAGGTCTCACACTCTGGGACAAAGTTCATCTTCCATGGCCGCATGTAGAGTCTTGCCGCAACATAGAAATATGGACCTCCTTCAAACACTTTGTCCTTATCCTCTAGGCTCATGAATACCACTGTAAAGAAGCCCTTAAACCCCATATGTAGGTGTATTCCCCCTTAGGCTTCCAATGACTCCTTATCCAAATATGTAGCGCCCTCTCCGTTGGCCATAGCTCCATAAACTTGCAAATGATCTCATGCTCCTTCATATGATCCCTATGTACTTGAAGCGTAGGATCACTCAATATGACCCGTGGAATGGTACTTGATTTGGGTTTGCAGACCCCCGTTTTCCTTATAGAAGGATGTTTTCCATGGCTTCCTGCATTCTCCTTCTCTCTCTTTGTTTCCGGTTTATCCCCTTCTTGTTCCTGAAGTTCATTTAATTCCAATGTTTCTTTGCGTTTTGCTTTTGCATCCTTTTCCAGAGTTTTTTTAAAGTGTTTCTTTCTTGCTTCTTTATTCTTGCCTGTAACTACCTGACTATAGGAGGGAGCAACGCTTCCCCCTGCATATCTCGCCATGCTTCCACAGTTTAAACCCTAGCTCATCTTCAACCCTAACTCTGACTTCTTCCGTCCTATTACATAAAAAAAAAAAAAAAAAAAAATTGATAAGTATTATTAATATTAGTATTAGTATTTAGTATTAATATTAATCGCCTTATTAATATTAACGAACTATAGTATTAATTATTTATATGAAATATAATAATACTAAATTCATATAAGAAAAACGGATATCTAGATATATAATACTATATATACAAATATGATATATTATAATATATATTATATATATTATATTAAATATATATATACATATAAGATATTTATATATATATATATATGGCGTATTGGTTATATTTGTAAATTAAAAAATAGAAAAAATAAAAAATTCTCTAATTTTCAATCTAGTGAAAAGAATCGTTAATTATAGGCATGGAATAATATTTCTCCCTATTTAATCTCTTTGATTCTTCATCTTGTCTTGATGAAGAACCACACTGGTTATTTTAATTAATTCTAAACATGTCGACAAATAAATTTTAATGTAATTACCACTCAAAAAAAAATCTCTCAAATATTCAAGATCTAATATACCCAAAAATATTCAATTTGTATAGAGTTAACAAATTAAACCTATAATTCAAAACAATTTTGACTAAAGACCTCGTGAAACATAGCACAATTTTACTATGGCATGTCAATGTACCATAATTAGTATTCAATGTTCGAATATTTTGAAAATATATGTTTTATATGTCTCTTTATTGGGCATAACATCAAGTTGTCCATTGGATATTAATGTGCTCTGCGCATACAGTAAACACATATATCATATATTAGTTATTTTGAATAAATGAATTTTTTATTTTAAAGTTTGTAGTCTAACGAGGCAGAGGAGTTTTTTGGAAAGTTATGGAAATTCTGGTCATATTTAGAGAAAATCCGGCAAAGAATTTTTTAAATCCAGGTTATAGTTGTTAAACTTCAAAATTTTAGTTGTCATAGATGTTTTTGATGGTGCTGAATCCATTTCCACCATCAAAAACACAATTAAAATACTGCCTCTACAAGATGTTTTGAAAAAAAAAAATCTTGGATTCCAACCGCTTTTGGTTGTCTGGGCAATTCCTCCGCCTCGATATGTGACTCCATTTTAAAGAAAACCACCAATAGTTCGTCATTTCAACAAAAACAAAAAACAAGATGGACGACTTGCACTCAATAAAGAAAAATCTGTGAAAAGAATGAGTTAACACCATGTATTAGTATTAGTTTAGTTGAAATGGATGATTTGAGTTAACATCGTGTCTTAGTTGAAATGGACGATTTGAGTTAACACCATGTCTTAGTTGAAAAGGACGATCTGGGTTAAGTTCACAACACTTGAGTCAACAAGAAAAGGAAAATCCACCAAAATCCTATATCCCCATATACGACTCCTTATTGAAAGGAATTTCACAAATATAGTTGATATCCACAATGCCACCATTGCCTTATTTCCTTAATTTTATCGATCACCCATCTGAGGAGCTGATGACAACATTCAAGGATTTCATCCTCATCACCATTGTATTAATGCTCATGTTTGTATCTACAAACAACCATCTCATGATTCATCATTATCAAGTGAAAAGTCATGAACGAGTATAGGTCGATATAGAAGCCCTACAAGCATTAAAACACTTTGTCACATATGATCCCATGGCCAACTGGGATATTGTTGCCAATCATGTCTGCAATTGGATTGGTGTCACCTGCCACCCTCACAAACTACGCGTATCTAGACTAAATCTATACAACATGAGTCTGCAAGGAGCTATACCTCCACATTTGGTTAATATCTCGTTTCTTGGCATGTTGAACCTCACTTTTAACAGTTTCTCTTCCACAATTCCGAATGATTTGAGTAAGTTGTGTCGCTTAAAATGTCTGTTACTTAATAAGAATCACTTGATACCATCCATTCCAGAGGCTTTAAAATATTTCACATCTCTCATTATGCTTAACTTTTCCTTCCATCAATCGACAGGGGTTATTCTGAGTGGTCTCAACCAATTAAAAAACTTATGCACTGGAGTTTCTGGCTTAAGGAAATAACTTCCTTATTGGCACTATCCTTTCTCAACTTGGCTTGACCGCTAGAATTAAAGGTCTATCTCTTTCAACAAACCATCTTAGTGGAGGAATCTCCTCTTCATTGCTTAATTGCATAGGGTTGTGCACCTTAGCCTTGTATGGCAACATGCTTGTTGGTGAAATGCCATGGGAGATAGGTACAAAGCTCTCAAATTTATAGGCCTTACTGCTCCGACGAAATGAACTAAACTGTACCATTCTGAAATCTTTAGGAAAATTCTCTCAGTTCTTAAACCTAGACCTCTCTGAAAATTTCTTAATGGAAGGCATACCTCATGAATTTGGAAAACTCCATTTTCTACAAAGATTTGAACTTCATGATAATCATTTGTATAGTGAGGAATCTATTTCCATCTTTGGATCTCTTTCAAGATGCAGCAATCTGCGAACACTCACTCTTTGCATCAATGATATTAAGGGCGACTTGCCTGGAAGCATAGGTTATATTTCTCATAATATTATTTATCTATATTTGGATGTGAATTGTTTCACTGGTAAGATACCTCAGGAGATGAGCAACCTTATTGGATTGATCTTGTTAACTCCAAATGGCAATTTTCTATCTCGAAGCCTTCCTTCTGCACTAGGAGGGATTTCTACTCTTTAGCTATTGGACCTCTCCAACAATAACTTGGAAGGTAATATACCCTATCAATTCAATCAGTTGAAGGCTCTGTATGAATGGTCCTTTCTCAAAACATGTTTTTTGGAGAAATTCATGATGTTTTTGCAAGTTTACAGTAGCTAAGAAGATTAGATGTCAGGTACAACAAATTCAGTGGTAATATACTAGACAATATTAGGGATTGTTCCAGTCTCAAGCTTCTGGACCTCAGGAACACCCAATTAAGTGACATGATGCCATCCAAAGTGGCTATCCTTCATAACCTACAGTTATACATTAATGTCTCACATAATGCACTCACAAGATGGTTGCCTTCCGAACTAGGAGGAATGCAAATGGTTCTAGCAATTGATCTCTCTACCAATAATTTTTTGGGGAGCATACCTAACCAATTAGTGAATTGTGCCACACTGGATTACCTTAATCTCTCTCACAATTCATTGGACGACATGATTTCGACATCAATCGATCAAGTTGCAGGCATTTAAGATTTGGATCTCTCTTTCAATAATATTTATAGTCCTGTAACTCGCTCTATAGATAAATTACAGAAGCTTATGCATTTAAACTTGTCATACAATAACTTCATAGGAGGAATAACATCTTTTGAAGCCTTCAAAAAACTGAAATTTACATCATTCCTAGGAAACACTACACTCTGTGGTAGATGGATAGAGTTACCCCCTTGTAAATTGATGACAAGGCATCATCATTATTCAAAAATAAGGTGTTGACGGTGTTCGAACCACCAACATTTAGGTGATCTCCCTGGTATGAAGTCCCAACTAGGCCTCACAAAGTTTGGTGTAGGAGCCCCATCCACTATGATGGCCCAGTTTCCATTATCTTAAGGATATGCCTTAGCTCTTTCTTTTCAGCACATGAGAGTGGTATACTTAGTATTCAAACAACGAGGTTCATGGGCCTGGTGAGTGCTTAGTGTAACTTATGTCTAAGTTCTTTCACTGCAAAGGGAGAGGGTGAGATTAAGTCTCAAGTCGAAAGGGAATAGTCCCAACCCAGTTGGAGATACACAACACAACAAGACATGCACAAATTCTGGTGGAGTAGTCCACACAGATGTAGCAGTCACAAACACAAAGTGAACATATAGCACGCACAACGCCGAGCAAAATAGTCCACATGAGTGCAACAATTGTTATAACAATTTTACAAGGATGAATATGTCGAGTGTTTGAAAGAGTAGTCCACACGAGTGAGACAACGTTAAACACTGATATAATACATTTCCAACAACATATTCACAAAACCAACCGAAATAATTCAATTGTCTTAATACATGTTAAAGAAACATACATTAAAAGCATCTAAAGAATAGTCTTACAAACGAATACAATACATGTGTGAAAATGTGTTGGCCTGTTAATAGGCTTATAAATTAAGCGAAAGTTCCAAGACATATCTATACACCATACATCGCTAACCCCGATAGCGGGGCATTGGAGCCACTACTCTCTCCTTAAAGAAATGGCTACAGACTCTCAAGGCTATGTGGAAGGAGCCAAGGTGAAAATTCCTTTGCATGTACAAATGAGGGGTATATATAGCCAAAGGTGAACTTGACCCTTGTGAATCTTCAACTTGCCTCATGACTATTTGACTTACATGACCCTTCAACTTCGTATATGGGTCTCTTGGACTTCCACATTACATTACATTGATTATAGCAATATGGCCCACAGTAGTGATGTGGTCGAGACCACTCATGACATGACTCGACATGACAATGTTGGTATGTTCATGCTAATTGTGGTGTCCATGTTGAGATGCAGTGTTGCTGAATGATGAGAGTGCTATTGGTGTATCATAGCTTCACCTCCACATGACAAGGTGTGCAAAGTCTTTGATGCTCTTGGTATTCGCTTGATGTTGCATGTGCATGTATCCTCTTCGCTTGTGCTTGGAATTCTTCATGTGGTCATTTGTTAACGAATAAGTCTGCTAGCATGCGCTCATTGTTCATCTCATTCATAATCACGCCATGTTTCATCCATGTACCTATATCTGCAATGACTCATGATGAGACGACAACAAATCCAGAAATCCCCTAGTCTACCATGATGCATCATCTTTTATTTTCGAATGCAGGTGCCCAGGAGAGAGGACAAGGCTCTTAAAATGTGTTGAGCATATTTCAGGTCATGATGCGAGGGTCTGGGATATTGTTAAGAAAAATTGTGTAGAGGTCACTGAGAGGCTGGGTTGAGTAGTCTGAGACAACAGTGAAATTCTGTGAGATCTGGCTCACCTGGGAGGAAGAATTGCACAAATTTTCTGGGGAAGGTAGTGCAAGTAGTAGGGGGTATTGGCAGTGAAAACTCCACAAATTCTCAAAGGAGGCTAGGAGGGGGCTGCAAGAGCTTGCTAGCCAAAACTGCACATATCTGGGAGGTAGTCATGCAAGACATGTTTGTTTAGTTTCCGAGTTGAGTGGGGCTTCAGGCAGCTGGTTGAAAGTCCAAGAAAACGGTACAATTTTCAGGAGGAGCAGCAGGTTGGCTAGCAGGAGGACTGATTGACAGAACTTTTTAGTGATAGTACAATGACAGGTAGCAGGTGCATGTCCCTCTTGTTTGTGTAATTTATTTAGTCAGTGCAGGCAGGTAAGCTAGCAACTTCTACCCAATTTTTGGGAGGAGTGAAGCCCAGGGTCACTGTCCGGTCAAATTTTTCGGTTGACCAGTGGGAGGCTTGATGGATAGGATTACTGGCAGTGAAAATTGAGATAGCTACTTGGGAAAATTCTGCGTTGTTCTAGGTGATAGTTAGCCAGATCGATTCCAAGATTGTGCAATGGAGACTGCCTGGGAGGTAGGCTAAAGCTCTGCGCAATTCTGGGTGGAAGTTGTTGGTCACTGAGGGTTGAGACTATACAATGCAGCTCAGTGGAGGTTTGACTGATGGAGGGTGGTCCTGTTGATAGATATTTGGAAAAGTGGTTAAGTGTGTGAGTGATTGAACTCATGTATACATGACCTTGCGAACACACACTCAACATGACTTGACAACAATACATCTCGAACCAACAAGACAACATATGCTCGGTGTGACTGACCAAAGGGTGTGAGCGACAAGTGCGACACTTGAAATAGATCGTTGAATGAACGTGATGACACTTGCACGACATTTCATACAACTTCATGTGTGAGTGTGACAGATGCTTCCATAGCAAACACTTGTACACACAAAGATGGACCTTGAACATAGCCAAAACAATACCACAAGCATGACATTGCAATCAACATTCTAAAAGACGACCAGTGGACGGTCAAGAAACGAGGGTGTAAATAATTGACACGGGCTCATGGGATGAGCCCGAGTGTTTGCAAACATCAAGGAAAAACCAAGGAAGTCTCTGAAATTGGATGCAGGCCAAAATTTTGGAGGGCGTTGTAGCCGCTACAACACTTGGAGACACACTTGTTGAATACCAGCTTCTCTATTTTGGTTCATTGAAAAAACATGGCCTTGGTCTATCAGCGAGTATTGAATCGATGTGTAGGTTACCTCGGCTTCCTCAATTACCCCATGGATAGACATTGTTCACCTTTTTTCAGCTCAGTCAAGCACAACAACAAGTTTCAACTTGATCACAGTGTTTCAAAATCGGGAAGGGTAGTTTGGCTCATGAGTTTAAAATTTTAAGAGTATAAGTTTCATCTCTGGTGTTTCTCAGCTACCAGAAAGCCTCGACAATACCTTAGTGGAGTCACACATGAACACATGCATTTCTCCACTGCGAGTGAGCCTGGTCAGTACCCCGGTGGAGTTGCATGCTTCACCTCCCTATGTAGGAACCCTTTCTCTTCTTTCGCCTTTGTATTTTTGAAAAGAGGACTGTGCATAGGCACTTATTTATTTTTGGGGTGAAAGAGGGATCCCAAATTATTGAGTGTAGAAGAGGTTTTTGCTTAAGAGAAGCATGTAAGATGTCTGATTTAGGTTTTCTCGTTTAGATTTTCCCCTTCTCTATTTCTACTAGTTGGATGAGCTTGAACACAAAGAGCAGGATACTGAGTATAGACATGGGTTTCTCCAGTGTGGACACATGATCATGGTTGGACTAGAGCTTCCCCTACAAACGGCTCATATTTTTTGTCAAGACTTCATCGGCCAAAGGTTATAACCAAGCACAAATAAGATAGGCACGGGACTAACCAAGTGCTACAGTGTCACAAGACTCTTTAGATCTCAGCCACATACTCATTCAAAAGCCAGAAATCTGTAGAGGGCAGAACATATTGACAAAAAAAAAAATTGATATTAAGAAAACAAAACAAAGCGAAGCAAAAATAGAAAAGCAAAGAGAAAATGCAACAAACAGTAAACAAACTATGTACATGGTGCGGGGCATGGCCCCAACTTACTGAAAGTAGTGCTTTAAGTCTTGGCCATTGACAGGAAGGTTGTTAATCCTCCCATCAAGTGATTGCAGACAATACGTGTGTGGGCGAAGCTTCTCTTGAACAGTGTATGGACTAATCCATAGGGACTAGAATTTTTTATGTTTTCATTTGTCTTCACTGGGTTTGTTGCATTTCAAGACTAAGTCACCCACATCAAAGTTAGTGTTCCCTGCAGACTTCTTGTTGAGCCATATCTTGATATGGTTCTAGTGGAGCGTGAATTTTTCTTTTTCTTTCATCCTTTCTTCCTACAACTTGTGAAGTGTATCCATCCTATGCTGAACTTGTAGACAAGGCTTGCCTTGGGATTCTTGGGACAATTGGAGCACATGCAAGTAGATGTTTGGTGGAAGGATGGCTTCTTTCCCATAAACCAGGAACTATGGCCATGTTTTTAGAGAGGGTTTGGGTGTTACACAGTCAACCCAGAAAACACTCATCAAATTAGAGTGCTAGTTATGTTGTTCAGAGTAAATGGTCTTCTTGATAATGGGGATAAGGTTTTTATTACTAGATGATGCGAGACTATTTCCTTGTAGGGAATAGTTAGATGAGTGTTTAAGCACAATACCATATTTCAATGTGAAATAATAAAGCTTTAAAGACGAAAATTAAGTTTCATTGTTAAAATAAAGTGATACCGGAATGCCAAATCATGAGATGATGTTCTATTGGAGGAAGCTGATGACTTCCTGGTCATTCACTTGCTTAAGCAGAACTAGTTTTGTCCATCGTGTGAAGTAATATGTAGTTTTCAATATGTAGTGGTGTTGTTTCAATGAATGTGGGAATATTTCCCCAATGATGTGCAGGAACCCACTATTGAAATGGTTCAATCACTACAATAGGGTGCAACAGGGCTGTTGACCTTTGTATTCTACTAGCGCATCGTGGAAAAATTGGGAACTTGCGGGCATAAGCATCTGCATCCTTGAATAATGTGGGCTAGTAGAAACAAGTTTGCATGAATTTGTGCATAGTGGTATTTCCCATGAGGTGGCCCCTGGCTGGTTCGTCATGCAAATCATACAAGACCTTCTCTAAATCATGTGCTTCCAGGCACCTAAGCAAAATTTTGTTGTTGTGCTTTTAGTAAAGCACTCTGTGCACCAACTGATAAGGTAAAGCTTTGAGGCGAAGTGCCCTCTTCTGTATCATGGAGAAGTGAGAGGGTATGGTGTCATGCTCAAGGTACTGGCACACATAGTTGTACCAAGAGTTTCCGTATGAAGTGGGTAGTGCATGCTCTACATCGTACATCTCGATTTCTTTCTCGCAACCAACGAGCTCTTCTTCTTCCTCTTGTGCGTGGACTGCTTCAATTGTGAGTCTGCAGAGACCATGACCCTTGCAAGTGTGAACTGGCTTGATGTCAAGATCATATTATTGCAAGCCTACCATCAAGTTTGTACGTCTTTCACCGATCTCTTGTTGTACAAGCAATGATTAGACTATTGGGTGTACACAAAGAATATGCAATGGTTCTTAAAAAAATAGGTTCTGAAGTGTTTCACCGCCTTTTATACTACGTATGCTTGTTTTTCGATGGCAGAGTAGTTGATTTGAGGTCCCTACATTATTTCACTCATGAAGGATATGGGGCGTTCATCATTCATCTCATCCTTTTGAGTGAGTACTGCAGCAAGTGAGTTGTTGGAGGCAAAGGTGTATAGAAATAAATCCTTGTTAAATTTTGAGTTTTAAAGTGCAACACATATGCTATAGTCTTCTTGATATGGGTGTATGCATTATTTTCCTTCTTACCCCAGCTATAGATTGCATCCTTCTTGATCATGTCGTGCATAGGTTTCACTACCTATGCATAATCTGAGATGAACTTCCTGAGGAATTTTATCTTTCCCAAGAAGGAAGGCATGGCTTTCTTGTTAGCTGGGTGAGGAATCTGTGTAATCATCTGAACTCAGTCCGGATCAACCTTGATTCCACTTCTAGCAATGATGTTCTTGAGGAGGTTCCCCTCAGATACTGCAAATACACTTTTCTTGGGATTCAAGGCTATCTCATATTTTCGGCATCGCTCGAATATCTTCTTCAGTTGGTGTATGTGGTCTGACCATTTTCTAGAAAAGGCAGTCACGTCATCAAGGTACACCACTACGCTCTGTCTGATAAGTCCATAGAAGGCGATGTCCATGGCACACTGAAAGGTTGCACCTGCGTTCACAAGCCCAAATGGAATTCTCCTGTAGGAAAATGTACCCCACTTGGTACAAAAGGTAGTTTTCAATCTATCAAGTTCCGCTACCAGAACCTGGTTATATCTCAAAAAACCATTGAGCAAGGAAAAAAAATTTGCTCCAGATACTATCTGTAAAATATGTTCCATTGACAACACGAGGTAGTTGTCTTTGTTCGAGGCACAGTTCAAGTTTCAGAAATCAATGCATAAGTAGATCTCCCTAAAATTCTTATGTACAGGAACTAAGTTAGAAACCCACATAGAATGAAGAACTCAGTAAATGATTCGTGCATCCAACGACTTAGTCAGCACTTTTTGTGTGAGGGGTTCAAGTGACAAATGTACTTTTGTCAACTTCTGTTGAAATTGCTTGACCCCTTCTTTGATCGGAATCACATGTTGGATTATTCACGTCTCGTATGTTTTTAGATCATCGTATGTCCATGCAAACACATATAGGTACTATTTGAACAAGTGAAAAAAGGCTTGCTACTCCTGCAGTGTGCAACACATACTGAGATTGACGAACTTTGGATCTTGTCCTATTCCCAAGTTGATATGTTCGTACATCATGGTGGAACTGTGGGTTTTGTTGTTCATTGGCCCTTGGAAGCAGTTCTCCAATCCATAGAGATTTGTGAGAGATACCACACCCTTGGGGATGAGGTTGCCTTTCTTGTCATCAGCTATGGCTTGTAGAGGCTGCTCATGCTCATCTTCGTCAATCATTGCGTCCTTGAAGACATTAACGTTGGCCATGAAGTGCAGTATATTTTTATCATAGTAAAAGATGCGTAGATTAGTTATGTTATCAGGGATATTAGGCTTAAATAAAATTTCAATAGTAAACCAATCCCTAAGATGTGTCATCCTAGCAGCTGAGTAAGCTAAGGCATAAACCATTTCATTATGCATTCTTGGCACAACAATGATATTGAAAGATTGGAAGTTAGATATCAGTTGCCATACTTATTCTTGATAACTTTTGAGATGAGGTGATAAAAAGTGTATGGTGTTACATACCCATCATACCACTATCTCTAAATCACCTACCACTTTGAGCGTTGTTATCACTCAGGTTGTCCCTAAGCTCCTGAAGCGATATGGTCGAGGTAACCACAGACCAATCTTTGGATTACAGGTTCTAGCCCACCTGCAATCAGAGAGGGCTCTCTCTTAATGATTTAGCTTTGTTGATGATGATTTTAGGCTAGCTATTGGGTTCAGTGGGTTTTGTTGGTGTTTGGGTGGAAGATAGATGTAAGGAGGATAATTCGAAGCAGAGAGGCAAGGGATAGTGTGATAAGTTTCAAACCATTAGGCATGGAGTCATGGATTGAGGCTTGCTGTTGCATTTTCTTGGTCACAAGAGTATTATAGAGCAAGATAGCTACACGTGAAACAATACCAATTTCTGAAAAGATTGGATGAAAGTCAGAGACGAAAGGCAATTAAGAATCTTTCATCAACTAATGGAGAAGGGAAATGAATGAATGGTTATCTAGGAGCAATTAAGAATTCCTAACTAATCATTCATATGTGAAAGAAATAGTGTAAACATGATCATTTAAGTACGCATATTCATAACTATTCCTGATGAAAACATATAGAAATCACAGAAATTAAGCATAGGGTGCTGCCAGCAAATCCTAAACTATTCTTCTTTTCTGTAAATTTAGATGGTGGAACATAGATGGTAAAACAAACATGAAGAAAAACTAAGACATAGTTAAGGAACACTTATTGAGCCATGTAGAAGCATAGGAATTCCACAGTCACTCTTCAGCCAATTAGACACAGCAGACAGTTTTCAGAATCCATGCATTTCAACAGTCTTTGATTATAGAAATTATCACATTTACAGTGTGAGTCTCTGCTCAAGCAAAATATCAAACCAACAAAGACCAACCAACCAACCCTTACTACATTTTTTAGGGTGGTATATATAGGTAAAATATCTAAAAGTATTTATTACAACTGACCTAAACAGGTCTGCAAGAAAAAAGCTTTCTAAAACCTAACTTATGCTGGAATTAAATGCAAGTAAGTATTTTTTGGGCTGCGCCAGAGGCAGCTGGATCAAAAGTGAGTTGATGGGGTGTCCTCTGTGACTTGGTGCAGTGGTTCTGTAATAACTGTACATTGAGTTCTGGTCCACTGGTCTGATGTGAGTTTTAATGTGCAGTCAATTGTGCTGGTGAGCTTTGAATGGTTCCTTAACTGCTTCCTAACTTTCAAGGTTTCTTTTTAATGCTTCATTCGCCTTGAGCCCTGAGAAGATCTCTGCTAATACACTTTTCCGCTACACTGATACTCTTTGACATGGTTTTTGGCTGCATATTTACTCTGATATTCTTTAACCTCTGAACCGGGTCTCTCTCTGTCTTCTGATGCGTTCAAAACTGCAAAATCGGGCTTTTTCGACCCTTTTCGGTGCAAAATTGGCCGAGGAATCAAAAGATTTCCTAAAGATTCTCCAATATGGCCTATTTCCCATAGCGATGCGTGATTAGTGCTAAGCGCTAATTGCGCATCGAAAACTGCCTCAGAAATTCGATTCGAGGCTCCGAAGCTTGATTTTTGCACTTGCACATTTCCTTTTTCAGCTGCTGATGTCAGCAGTACGAAGGATGATGTAAACATGACGTCAGCAGTGGGACCCACTGTACGGATGTGACATCAACATGCTGACATCAGTAGGGTGATGTGGCAGTACGGCACGGTGTGATGTGGCGGGACACGGTGGCAGGGGGACGTGAGCCAGGCGCCGGCAGGAAGGGGGGAGGTGGAGGCGATGTGGTGGGGTGACGCAGCGCTCCTGTTACGCGAGGGGAGGGCGGTTTTGGTATGCATCAGACCGCCTTTGGTACGGAGGTGGTTTTTGTCAGGGGTGGCCCGATGCAATGGGATGCCGCCAGCTGTCCCGGTGTACGTCGGTAAAACCGTCGGACATCGGGTGCTAAGGAACACTCACAAGAGGGCGCTCGATATGCGTAAGAGCCATCGGATCTGGGAGGGCTGATCCGATGGTGTTCAGGAGGAGAAGATGCACTAGGTTTAGTTAAGGTGCGCGCACGATAAACTTTAATATTTGCAGCCGCGGGTGGCTTTCAAACTTTAGAAAATGGTGCAATGTGTTTGGCGCGTTGGTTATTTATTAATCAACTATTAATAAATTCCAAAGGTTTGTGAATGCATTTGAATGGGGGTTTTTGTTTTTTGGAAGGAGTCCAAACACCTCAGAGGGGAAATTTATGCAGAGATGAGGGTTCTTACTAAGGTCCAGGTGACTTAGTAATTCCCAAGGAGATACTTATGGTTATGTTTTAGCCAGAGCAAGGGGATATTTACATAGAGGAATTATTACCATAGTTCTGATAAGGGGAAGGGAAATAGATAGGGATTTACATAATAATGTCAGGAGTTAATATGAAAATGACAAGAAAGCGCTAAGTTTTAGAGATCTTAGGCTTCAAAGGGGAGATCGAACTTTGCAGAGAAAATATGTACCCTCCTTGGATAAAGTAGATCTTTATCAAGGCAAATGATATGGAAAATGATGAAACTAAGAGATATCAAGCAGATCTTGATCTCTTTAGGGGAAGTTAGTAAATGATTTAGGGAAGAGGAAGAAGGGGAAGTTAGTCATGCCTTGTTTGAAGTCCTTCAGATGGGAACTGCCTGCTAACTGTGATCTGGATAAATATAACACTTGAAAATGTGGAGTTGATCACAAATCACCATTCTGCAACCTCAAAATTACCTACCCAGCCTACTTACCTAACATTTTTTCTTCTTTTTGGTTTGGGTGCACTTAGACTTACAGACCCAACTTTTCAACTTTTTCTTTTTCTGTCCTCCTATCTACAAACTACCCTTATTTCTTCCAAGGGCCCAGATTAAGCAGTTTGGCTCCTTTGATTCTCTGCCTATCTAAGCATCTGCCAAGATTAAGCTGTTTGGACATATTATTTATTCTCTATATTCTAAAACAGGAAATTGAAACCTAGGGAGACCAAGATTAAGCTGTTTGGACCGCCCTTTAGCTGAAAATTCTACAAAAATGGAATAATTCTTCAAAATTGGAATGCAGCAGATGAACTTTGACTAGCATTCTTTCATGGCCTCTTTCTTTGGTGACTGTTAGCAAATATGGAGCATTGCAGGATGCAAAGTATGACATATTTGGCCTGTAAAAATTTCAATCATGAAATATGAGTAACCTGTTGCAGCAGGAGGCTAATAGGTTGCTACAAAAATTCCTACAAGATGTCTACAGGATGTCCTGTAACTACCTTTTCCTTGAACTTTCACATCTCTTCTCTGCTCTGAAGTTGAATGGGTATTAGAATGAGTGTAGAATTTGGTTATGGAGTGGCAGATGAGGTATGTTGCTATTGGCATGCTCCTTTTTGATGCTTTTTTTTATTATTACATATTTTCTAACTTGATTTTTTTTTATGGATACAGGGGTAACATGGTCATGAAGGGTGTTGGCTGAGGTGTGGTGAGGTCAATGGCTCTTTTCATATCCCAAAATAGGCTCGTGTCACCATTTTTCCACTGGACGACCCTTCCTGTACTTTTTCAAGGCCTCCTGTAATACCTACAAGAAACTCCTGTAGTATTACATGGAATCCTGTAGAAAACACATAATTGCTTGGAATTGGAAACTAGAGTTGAGTATGAATGGAAGAACATGGGGATTATGGAGGAGATGAGATGGATGAAGGAAAACATAGTTTGTGGTAGGGTTTATTGTCCTTTGTACCCTGTGCTCATCATCTTCTTGCGAACTTGCAAAAACAAAATTGTTATATTTGTATTTATTTATTTTCTAACTTGTTTTTTTTTATGAATACAGGGGTGACATGGTCATGAAGGGTGTTGGTTGAGGTGTGGTGAGGTCAATGAATCTTTTCATATCCCAAAACAGGCTTGTGTCACCATTTTTCCATTGGATTGCCCTTCCTGTACTTTTTCAAGTCCTCCTGTAATACCTACAGGAAACTCCTATAGTATTATATGGAATCCTGTAGAAAACACAAAATTGCTTGGAATTGGAATATGGAGTTGAGTATGGATGGAAGAACATAAGGATTATGGAGGAGATGAGATGGATGAAGGAAAACATGATTTGTGGTAGGGCCTGTTGTCCTTTGTACCCTGTGATCATCATCTCCTTTTTTTGTTCATTTTTTTTTGAAAAGACAACTAGGTTGCCTCGAAGGATGTTTTCATCTTTGTTGCCTCCCCTGGGTGCCTCAAAAAGAGGTTTTCACTCAGAGATATTCTATTTTATTATTATTAGTTTTTAATACTCTTGGGCTGCCTCAAGAGGTTTTCCACCCAAAAGTTGGACTCAGGTGCCTCATGGAGGTTTTGACCTAGGCCCCTTTTTTTTCCTAAGAACTTGGTGAGGTGGAAGCTGAGACTTCTTCAATCACCATCATTGCCTTGCTGATGCTACTGATGAATTCCTGCTTTGATAAGGGCTTCTTGTAGACCTTTAACCTGTACCCATTGACAAGAAAAGGGATACCTTTTGCATCGATGGTTCTTATTTGAATAATGCCATTATCATGGGACTTTCTATCACATATGCTCCCAACCATCTGGTCATTAACTTGCCCTTGAAATCTTTGTACCGAGAGTCATGCAACAAGGCCCAATCACCTTCTTGAAACAATTTGTCCTTGATATTTCTATCATGCCAGATTTTCCTTGGTACTTGATTCACTTCTATGTGCATGATGGCTTGCATCCTATATTGATCTAAACCATTCGGCTGGAGCAATCTTTCTTGTTGTGCCCTTGTGACATTTAGATCCAGTTGTGCTGCCATCCTTAAGGTGTTGTTTTCAAATCCAATGGATAGCAGGGCTTTCTTCCCATAGGTTAGCTCATAAGGAGTGAAGCCAGTGGTGGTCTTCCAAGTAGTATTGTAGGTCCAGGTGGCCTCCACCAATCTGTCTGCCCAATCCTTTCTACTGCTGCTAATCACTTTGGTCATAATTCTTTCCAATGCTTGGTTGGTGACTTTCACTTGCCCATTAGTCTGTGGGTGGTAAGGGGTGGACCTTTTGTGCTTGATCTTATGCTGGCTTAACAAATTTTCAATCATGTGGGATGTAAATTCACTGCCTTGATCAGTGACCAACTCTCTAGGGTATCCAAACTTATAAAACACATTCTCCCTCAAGAATTAAGCCACCTTTTCTTCTGTTGCTACCTTGATAGCTTTGGCTTTAGCCCATTTTGTTAAGTAGTCGGTGCACACAGTGATGTACTTCTTCTGTCTGGATGGAGGGTCAATGGGCCCGATGAAATCCATGCCCCACTTGTCAAATGGCTCGAAAATCACTTGAGGTTGCAGAGGCATTTCATCCCTGGGGGTAGGCTTCCCCATCCTTTGGCACTGATCACACTGTTTGGTATACCTTTTTACATCTTGGTGGAGAGTGGGCTAGTAATAGTCAGTTTGTAGTACCTTGAATGTTGTTCTTTTGGACGCAAAATGACCTCCACAAGGCCTATCATGATAGGTCAGAAGGATGTCAAAAACCTCCTCCTCCCTGACACATCTTCTTAGAATTTGATATGGACCTAGCTTGAAGAGATTGCCCCAAATCCAAGTGAATGGCACGTTTTTTCTTATGATTATGTTGTTTTCCTTGGAGGACAAATTTGGAGGGAACTATGCAAATACCAAGTTGTTTTCTATGTCAGCAAACCATGGAGAGAGAACTGAAATGGTGAATAAATGTTCATATGGTAGCTGATCATCAACCATTCCTTCCTCCCTTGCAAGTAAAGTCAATCTGAATAAAAAATATGCAACTACATTCTATTTGCCAGGATTATCAATAATAGTTAGGTCAAATTGTTGCAATAAAAGTAACCATCTAATAATCCAAGCATTTACATAATGTTTGTTCATCAAATATTTAATTGCAACATGGTCGGTATGTACAAACGTTTGGTAACCAGTAATATAATGCCTAAAGTTATTCAATTAATGGACAACAACTATGAGCTCTTTTTCAGTTACTGTGTATTTTAACTTGGCTTTCGATAGATTCTTGTTGATGAAGTAAATGGCATAAGGTAGCTTGTCATCTATCTGGCCTAGAGCTGCTCCTATAACTTTGTGAGAGGCATCAGAATGAATATGAAAAGGAAGAGCCCAATTTGGGCCTCGGAGAATAGGTGAAATAGTCAACTTGTCCTTTAGGGTTTCCAGGGCCTCTTGGCAACTTTCTGACCATAAAAATCTGGAGTCTTTGGCCAATAATCCAAATAAGGGAGAAGCTAACTTGTTAAAATCTTTTATAAATCTCCTATAGTATCCGGCTAACCCTAAGAAACTTTTGATATCCCTCTTCTTTTGTGGAGTAGGGACCCTTTTGATGATGGCTATCTTATTTGGGTCTACTTGCTATCCTTCTTGGGATATTGAGTGACCTAGAATAGTCCCCGTCATAAAGAATTCACATTTTTTGGGGCTAAGGGATAAGTTCATTTCAATGCATTTGTTTAACACCTTTTCCATGTTAGAGAGAACCTCTTGGAAATCACACCCATAGGGTGTGAAATCATCCATATAAATTTCTACTGCATCATGGACTAGCTCAGCAAAGATACTCAAGATTGCTCTCTAGAAAGTGGCAGGGGCATTGCATAGACCAAAAGGAAGGACCCTATAAGCAGAAGTACCCCAAGAACAGGCGAAGATGGTTTTATCATGGTCCTCTGGGCTGATTTGGATTTGATTGTACCCATTGAATCCATCCAGGAAAGAGAAGAACTTCTTTCCTGCCAGGCCATCTAATACTTGGTCAATGAAAGGTAGAGGAAAATGGTCATTCTTTGTGGCTTTGTTTAGCTCTCAGTAATCCACATAGATCCTCCACTTTCCATTTTTCTTTGGAACCAACCCTAGAGGAGACACCCACTCACTGTGCAAGATAGGGTAAATGAATCTTGCATCCAACAACTTCTGCATTTCTTCTTTGACTATATCCTTAAGGGTTGGATTCATTCTCCTTTGGGGTTGGTGGACTGACTTGCAACCTTCCTTGAAGTAAATGCGGTGAGTACACACCGAAGGGTGCACTCCCTTCATTTCTTTGTAATTCCAAGCAAAGACATCCAAAGTCTCTCTTAGCATGTTACATAACTCCTCTTATTGGTGTACAAAGAGAGGGGTTGATTTTCAATGCCTTTTCAGGGCCTAATTCTATTGTTTTGACACGAGTAGGGTTTGAGTCAGTTGAGCATAGATCAATCTGATGGTTGTCCTTGGCTTCCTTCACTACTTCATCTAGATACATGGTGTTGAGAGTTTGATTTTAGAGGATGTTTTCAATCAAATCATCTTCATCAGGTTGTCCTCCTCCTATGGCAATTTCTAGGGTATAGATTTGGGAGGAGTAGACTTCATCTTCTTCCTCCTCTTCTAGCCATAAAGGTAGTCATGCTTTAGGGATGGTTTAGCAAGAGGGTACATGACCAATTGTTTGGACATATGCCCATTTTTGATAGTCATATTTCCAGCCCTGTAGCTTACGTAGGCATCGACAGTGGCTAACCAAGGTCTCCCAAGGATGAGAGGAAAACCATTGAATTTGGTCTTAGGCTGGAGAACTAAGAAGTCAACAGGGTATTCCCAGGAATCAATGGAGACCATCACATTCTCAACAATCCCCTCAGGAGCTACTGTGGATCGATCTGAAAGCTGCAAGACTGTCGTGGTCTTCCTTAATGATCCCTGAAGATTCAACTTGAACATAGTGTCCTTAGTTATCACATTGATGGCAGCCCCAAGATCAATCAAGGTATGGGGAACAATGATGCCATCGATGTGTACATCTACTACATGACATCCAGGATCTAAATAGTTTGGGCAAATTACCCGCCCTAACATTAAGTCGGACATCTGTCCAATGACATTAATGGTAAGGGTGTCTTTATTTCGCCTCCCTGGATGTTTGAAACACTTCTCTTTGATAAACTTGTTGTAAATGGGGACATCTTTGATAGCTTGGAGAAGCGAGATTTTGACACACAAATTTTTCAACTCACCCAGAAGTTCAGTCTCTTCTAGGGTGTGCTAGACTGGATGGGTTAACCTTTCAGGAAAGGGGGGTGGATTCACTCTAGACACACTTTCCTCTCTTTCCTCCTCACTCTCCCTAGGTGGAGATGGGGGTTGGTTATTCGGGAGCACTCTCCAAGACCTAAGGTTAATTTCATGATTTTCCACAACATAAGTAGGGTAGGATGATTCTCCACTGTAGACTTGCTGTCTCTGTCTGTTGTTCGAGTTTGGGTTTGGTTGGGCATGCATCTGAGGTTGTTTAGGTGCAGCAAGGTGTAGGAGCCGTAGTTGAGATGGAGGTGAAGGCAATAAATCTGGAGCTTGGTTGTATGGGGGCCTCCACCCCTGGGGTGGTGCATTCCACCCCTTGAGAAGGCTATATAAAGAAACAATTCAACCTCATTTGGGACACACTCACACAAGTTTGATCTATCAAGAAAGAGTTCGATCTAACGCTGGGAGAAGTAGAAAAGAAGAACGAATATCTTAGATAAAATAAATATCGAAAAAGGAATAAATGAGAAATCTGCAGAAGGAACAAGAAAGCTAGATCAGATTCTAAGCAGTCAGAGATCTTCAAGAAAAAAATAGGCCTAGGTTACTCCAGAGCACAAGAATATTCTATGGGAAAGATGAAATTTAGGTCCACAGGATTTGAAAAACCTCATAGTTGTGAAAAGATGCATAAATAAAGAACCAATTGAGACAAAAAGAGAGAAAACCAGAGAGGAGCCCTTGAATGGAATAATAAATTTATCTACCCAATGGAATCACACTAGCATATGATGAATCAATCAGCCAGACAACATAGGTACCTTCATGCACAAACTCATGGACCTTCCAACTTCAGGTACTCTCATTTATTTTATGGTCATTGTTATAAATGTCACATCTTTGGGCATAATGCTGTTGATTGTAAAAGGATCAAAGTTGAAAGAGATGAAAATTTTAGATACAATAAGTATCAATATTTTAAATCTCAAAACTCTAAACTCAAAAATTGAAATGCTTTCTCTCCCTATTGAGTGATGTTGAATGTTTTAAATGTAATAATTTTGGGCACAAGGAAAGCGAGTGCAAAAGCAAGATAAAGTATCCATCTGGGCCTCAAAACACTTGGGGGTCAGCTGTTCGAGAGGACAAGAAGAATTGGAAACGATAATCTGGAAAGAACATGGAATGTGGACTCACTCTATCAGCACAAAATCAAGAACATAAATGGTATGTGGATAATGGATTCTCCAAGCATATGACTGGGGATAAGAGTAAGTTTCTGTCGCTAAAAGAAAATGACAAAGGGAACAATGTCACATTCGGTAACAACGCTCTAGAAAGAATTAAAGGAAAAGGCATTGTCAGTCTTGATCAAAAGGCAAAAGCACAAAATGTGTTGTATGTGGAAGGTGTCAAGCACAACTTTCTTAGTGTTAGCCATATGTGTGATACTGGCTATGATGTGACCTTTCGATCCAAGGACTGTGAGATCCACAATGTGAAGAATGGAAAGCTGGTGGGAAAAGCGATCATAACTCACAATAATGTATATGTGTTTGATGACACCAGAGTAAAATGTTATTTAAGCAAGACGAATGAAGAACAATTGTGGCACAGGAGGCTTGGCCATATGAATTCTGATAGTTTAATAAAAGTCAACAAGATGGGAGCGGTGAGAGGATTACCATGACTTTTAAGGCCTGCTAACGCAATCTGCAAGTCAAGTCAATTTGGCAAGCAAACTAGGACTCATTTCAAGTCAAAAGAGTTCTCCTCATCTAGACCACTGGAGCTAATTCACACATATATTTGTGGCCCAACAAGAGGAAAAACCCCAAAAGGAGAGAGGTATTTCATGCTTCTCATTGATGACTTTACTAGGGCCACTTCAAGAGAGTTTGAAAATTCGGTGAAGAGCATGGCATTAGGAGGCAGTATTTAGTGGCTAGAACTCCACAACAGAATGGAGTAGAGATAAAGAACAAAAAAATCCAGGAAATGGCTAGAGCTATGTTGGATGAAGAAGACGTATCCCACATCTTCTAGGAGAATGACTCAAGGAGTAGTGTACCTATCAAACAGAACTCAACTCAGGCCTAACAGTGATAAAACCCCCTATGATTTGTGGAAGGGAAGACCTGCATTAGTAAAACACTTAAGGGTGTTTGGGAGCAAATGCTTTATCAAAAGGAATGATAAAAATCCCAGAAAATATGATTCATTCGCTGATGAGGTCATATTACTTGGGCACTCTGCTCAAAGCAAGGGATACAAGTGTTACAACAAACAAACAAAGAGGGTTGAAGATTGCATTGACGTAGTAATAGATGGAATTGCTTCACAAATGGGCTCCTCTGGTGGAGAAGAAAATTGAGATATTGAACCCTCAGATAAAGAAGAAACAAACTCAACTAATGAAGACGAGGAAATGAGCACAACTCCAAGGCCCAAAACACCTTCTAGGTATGTACATAAGGAACATCCTAAGAGCCACATTCTTGGAGATAAAAGACATGGTGTCCAGACCAGGAGAAAACTTGTTGGCAGTTCAAATTGTGCAAATCTTGCTTTGTTGTCTTAGGTTGAGCCTAAAAGTATAAGTCAGGCAAGTGAGGACAACTTCTGGGTGAGAGCTATGAATGAGGAGCTTGACCAAATTGAAAAGAATAATACTTAGGAGTTTGTTCCAAGACCTAAAGGGAAAAATGTCATTAGAACCAAATGGGTTTTCAAAAACAAGTGAAATGAGTAGGGCCAAGTAATCAGGAACAAGGCTCGATTGGTTTGCAAAGGGTATGTCCAGATATAAGGGGTAGAGTTCGAGGAAACCTTTGCACCAGTAGCGAGACTGGAAGCTATTGAAATGTTTCTTGCCTTTTCCAGTCACAAAAAGATCAAGGTATATCAGATGGATGTGAAGTCTGCATTTCTCAATGGAGATCTTGAAGAAGAGGTTTATATTGAACAACCAAAAGGATTCACGCTCATTGAAGATAAGGAGTTCAAATGCAAACTAAAAAAGGCCTTGTATGGACTTAAACAGTCTCCGAGAGCTTGGGACACAAAACTGAATCAATACCTTTTGTAATAGGGCTTTAAGAAAGGTATTGTAGATAACAATTTATACATCAACTTTGAAGGTGATCATCTGCTGATTGTAGTAGTATACATGGATGACATAATCTTTGCAAGTGACATGGAACAATTAGGACATTAATTCGAAAACAATATGTAGAAAGAGTTTGAAATGTCCATGATCAGAGAGTTTTCTTTATTCTTGGGATTGAAAATTTCTCAGTCTTAGAATGGAGTGTTTATCTCTCAATCCAAGTACTTACGAGAAACTCTGAAGAACTTTGGGTTGGAAGATTGCAAGCCAGTTAGCACACCCATGGTTACGAGCTGCAAATTGTGCAAAGAAGATGAAACACTGCTAGTAAATCAGATTGAATTCAGATCCATGATAGGAAGCTTGTTATATCTCACAGCTTCACGACCAGAGATCATGAAAGTGGTGGGCCTTGTTGCAATATTTCAGGCTTTCCCTCATGAAATTCATGTTATAACTGTCAAAATGATCTTTAAATATCTTCAAGGAATAAAAAATTATGGACTGTGGTATCCTAAGAGAAGATAATTTAAGTTAAAGGTCGACACTGATGCTAATTGGTTAGGCAGCATTGATGATAGGAAAAGCACCTCAGGTTCAACATTCTTCTTGGGAAAATTCTTAATGTCATGGGTCAGCAAGAAACAAGCCTCCATCTCTTTATCAACAGTTGAAGTGAAGTATATAGTAGCTACCACTTGTTGCTTGCAAATCCTATGAATGGAGCAGACTTTGAAGGGCATTAAGGTGGAGTTGAATAATCCTATTCCAATCATGTGTGATAATACTAGTGCCATCAACATATCTAAGAATCCAGTCATGCATTCAAGGATCAAGCATATCCCCATAAAGAGCCATTTATTAAGGGAACAAGTTGGAGACAATGTTGTTAGACTTGAACATGTGGCCACTAAAGACCAACTTGCAGATATATTTACTAAGACACTGGAGAGAGAACCCTTTGAATATCTCAAGAAACAAATAAGAGTCATGATTCATCATCCCAAATGACTCAATTTTGGTGTGTGTTGGCGACTACTCAAAATGAGGGATCAATTTAAGAGTAGGCTGCAGTGGTTTGGGGGAGTTCTCGAAAGCATCCTTTGCCATTGATGCCAAAGGGGGAGAATATTACTGCTACATTGGAGAAGCCATCAAGAAAACCATGCCTGGCTTCAGGGGGAACTTATGTTCTTCCCATCAATGCCAAAGGGGGACATTTTTGGATAGTTGGAAGTATGGATGGCTAGTGGCTGCAAGTGTGTTGGCATTGATGTCAACTAGGTTGGACTTGTTTGATATGCTTGATATGTCAAGCTCAGGAGGAGTCCTATGGTTGATTTTGTCTCTTGTAGAGAATCATCATAGTAGTAGGCTTATTGGAGAGGCCATAAAAAGATGACTATGGTGGTGTGGAGGCACAAAATTTGGAGGAGATTCTTATTTAAGAGACCAACTCAAACACTCTTGGACTTAGGATAGTTGGTTATTTCTCTGAAAGAGCTTTCCAACGATAGGTGGAAGTCCAGAAATAGCCTCTTGGATCAAAAGGTATTGACTGCTGAAGTTAGGGTCTTGAAGTACTCAAAAGGCCGAAATATCAGGGCACGTGGCAGCATATTGGGACCTCGACAGGACAAAAATTGGAGGTCAGAGTCTCAGGGGTTTTTGAATATAGGCCATCAGAACCTTGGAGCATTGGGCCGTCAGAATATTAGAGGACGGAGCAGACGACACATCAAAACATCAGAGCAGGTGGATATCGAAAGGTCGAAGCCATCAGAATCTCAAAACTTTTTAACATTTGAATTTTGAAAATTTACGATATATGGAGCTGTTGATATTTTTGAAAGTGTCGAGGGATGCAGAGTAGGATTAACAAAGTTTTTTGTTCCAAAACCAAGGCTTGATGGGACCCTTTCTCTCTCTTCCGGTAGGACACATGGCGACATGTGATTGGCTCTGAGGAGATGCAGTGGCATATGATGTCATCATGATGTGGCTGTACGGAGGACACATGGTAGTCAGATTCAGAAAAATTGGGTGGCCTAATGGGGCAAATCCAAGTGACACATGTCACCACTATGGAGGCACCACGTGGGGATGATGATGAGAGCATGATGTTAGTCGACAGGTCAAAATTTCGGAGGTTAGAGTTATCATAACTCCGTTGTAATTAAAATTGGTAAATGTTTCGATGCCAGGAGCTCTCATATTGTTTGCACTTGGTCATGAATCCTAGAGAACTAAGGGCGTAGAGTGAGACCTAACACCCAAGTGTTGTGGAATATTTCAGAGGTTGGAGATTTCAGAAATCCTTCGTAATTGAATCAAGAGGAAGTCCCAATATAGGGAGCTTCGATGTGGTGGCGCTTGGTCGAGGAGACTAAAGGAACCAAGGGCAAAGAGAAATCAACAAAGGAAGATTGGCCTTTAGCAGGATCTGAGGGCCTTAGTACCTGAAAGCTAAGTTGTTGGTCACAGCTCCCGGTCATATCAAAAAACTAGAAGGGGATAAGCATGAAGGAGCTTGGGACCTCGCTATTTCGTAACATTGCTTTTAATAAAAGTTACGATATGGGATGCTCCGTTATTGCAATACAAAGGAAAATAAAGGTCCCTGGTCACAACATCCGGTCATATGAAAAAAATAAGAAAGGGGTTAAAGGCATCGAGGTTGTGAAATATCGTAACTCTATTTTAATAAAAGTTACGATGAGTGGAGCTTCGATACAACACCGAGTGTATGCGAATGAATGAGTCGACAGCTGGAGAAAATTGTGCAGGAGAGTTGGTTGCAAAACTAATGGCGACTACAAAGATCATTCAGTCAAGATAGAAAGGACCATGATTTTGTAGGAAGAGTGTTGGGCTTGCCTTAAGCTAAGAAAGCTACCTCTGATATACCTGTGCACGTCTCAGGATATTAAATGAAGAACATGCATGGGAGCCTTGGTTGAAGTGTGTAGTATTGACTGAGAATTAATTATTAGCATGATGAACCACATAAAGAGTTGTTAAAGCACACAAGTGCCCATATTCAGAGTTTAATGAGGTATGATAATTGTAGCATTAGACACAACAAAAACACAGAGGATGTATACAGAGGTACACTCGGGAAGGGAGGCACTGACAGGAAAGGCAACATTGAGCAATATGCAACATATGAACAAAACCAATGATTGCCATTGAGAATTTGGGGAAGAGAGTATTGTTGCAAAGGCTAAAGAATTATAACAGAGCATGAGTGAGCAAGAGCAACAAGCCCAAGTGTTGAACTAGAGTAGTGTGTTGCATAAATATCAGACAATAGAGGAAATAACTAAAAACATATTCATAAAATTTTTAAGAACCTCACAATCACTGATTCAACCCCCCTCTCAGTAATTCCTTATTCCAACAACATCCAAGAAGGTAAAGGGGCCAAAACTCTTTGATGATGTGACATATATCCAAGAGAAGAGTGATTGAAGAGGACAGGTATTCTTTGAGGACTCGAGATTGGAGATCCAAGATAAGAATAGTCCTAAAAGGACATACCTTGTAGACATCGGGATGGGGTATGCACCTTGTAGAGGTAGTACGGTATCACACGTAAAGCCTCCCAACATAGTGCTCTTGATTAAAGTAGAGCTTCTCTAGTTAGGCCTCAGAGACAATGCTGGTCATAATGATGATGCTTATAGTATGGATTATCAATCTGAACTCTTCTTGTGAGAACTCTTCAGTTTGAGATATGACGTTTTACTAGTTGTACAATTATGAATACCTCCCTAATTAAAAGGGAGTGTTGAGAAATGTAACTAGTTTCGGTCTTCATAATTGTTAAACTCATTTCAATATGTATCCTATGTAACAAACAATAAAAGAAAAGAGAAAGCTATTATTATTAAACCATGGGTATCATGCTCATTATTGATGGTCTTCTATGTAAAAGCGCGTTCTTCGTGCTTCTAAGGTTTGTCAGGTGTTAGGATTTATTGTCATGAGTCAAAGGATTCAACATCATATTTATAAGCCCCTTTTAGGAAATATATATTTGTAAAAAGAATTATTTTTGAGTCTAGAAAGTCCTAGAAACTCCAAAAGTACAAATCGGCCCTGGGATAATCAATTCGGCCTAAAGGAGGGAATTTGACCACTTGAGAAGGATATATAAAGAAGCAGTTCGGCGTCATTTGGGACACACCCACACAAGTTCGATTTATTAAGAAAGTGTTCGATCTGAAGTTGTGATAAGCATAAAAGAAGAGCGAAGGTCTTATAGAAGGAAGAAGGACAAAGTTTCTTGTTTTTTGTCCTATCTCTGTCACATGTGCGAAGATCTAAAGTGTTTGGTGCTACAGAAGAAGGCCGAAATTGCAGGTTTGAGTTTTAGTAGGATGAAGTGCAAAATATTATAGCTAGAAGAGAGAAAACCCTATATTAACCTCGTTGACCTTAGGAGATATGTCTTGCTCTAGGAAGTTCTCAGGAGGAGGTTGGATTAGGGTTTCTAGAGAAGATGCAAGGACGAAGTTGTAGGGTCAAAGTTGCTGGACGAGTTGCAATATTGAAGTTGGCAGGTCAAAGTGGCAGTATTAAAGCTGGGTGGTGCAGATCGAAGGAAGGACTTGAGGAAGGGTCGACTTGGTACTATGAGAAGCACTTTGTCTAGGGTTTGGGTCTTTGTATCTCATTTGAAGCAAATTCTAAGAAGATAAAAGTTTCTCGGTTTTCCCCTTGAGGGGTTTTTCCTTGGCTGAGAGCCTAACATCCGTGTCCTCTATTGTTGTTACTATTCTTGATATTGTTTGATAAACATATAACGAAAGAATATAAAGAATATAAATAAGATTCACAAGCAAATATCAAGGTTAAAGGAAAATAAGTATAATAATTGCTACTATTGATTTCCAACATGTGCCACATGTCCAATTTTTCAAATATAATTATGAAATTTGTACTTGAGGAACATTTATATAGCTTATGAAATTCCGAAATATTTCACAGTTTGAAGAGTCCCAGACAGGAAGACATAGCAAAATCACCAAGCTGACCAGTTTAAAATTTATTTCAGAATTACTAGCAAACCCTAAATTCCATAGGGTATAATGAACCAAATTCTGAAAGTTGACCCAGACATTCCTCGAGATTTATCGTTAATATGGTCTAAGTTTCTTTGTTTGAAACATGACAAAAAAATGTTATCGTGAAAATTCCAAATTGACTTGTTGGAAATTGATTTCGGGAGCATTCAGGAACCTGGACTTCCTTAGAGCATATATCTAAATTTATATAGAACCAATATCTTAAATTTGAATTAGATGTTCACCACAATTTAGCCTCAAAATGGTCCTAGTTTCAAGGTCTGAAACCTCATAGAAGAAAAGTTATATTGAAAATACCAAACTGACTTGTTTGAAACAGATTTTAGGAGTACTAAAAAACCCTAACTTCTTTGGAACATATATCCAAAAATATAGCACACCAAGATATAAAATTTGAACCAATTATCGTCTGAGATGTCTTATCAATATTCTCCAAGCTTCATCATCTGAAACCTCTGAGAAAAAAAGTTGTAGTGAAAATGTTGAACTGACTTGTTTGAGACTGATTTTAGGAGCATTCAGAAACTCTAACTCTCCTGGAGCATGTCTCTGAAGATATAGCAATAAAGATTTAAAATTTGAGCCAAATATTGGCCAATATGTTTCTCACTATTCTTTCACCATTTAAAACCACCCAAAAAAACACTTATAGTGAAAATGCCACGATGACTTGTTTGAAGCAGCAAAAACCTAGGATCATGAGCTCTGGTACCAAATGTTATGATCCTTGTTCTCTAAAAATGATAAGAAACCAATAATTACAATCCTCTTCTGAGGGGGAAACCTCCTTTTATAATGAATACAATGTATAAGACAATACTTGATGATTCTAAGATTAGGTATCCTTAATATATATACTAGAGACAAGGGGTACAATTATAATAAAATGGGACCATGAGGGGTTCTAGCTTACATAACAATTTAACAAAAGAAATGTAATCACTCAATATCTCAGGATTAGTAAGGGGTTTTAAGGTAAACATGGGGTTTATATACGATTTAACATTTATTCATTTTTTATCCATTTCTTTTATTGCTGACATCTAGGGTTTTCAAGAGGGGAAGCAATAGTTGCATTCTTCTGCCAAACTTCCAACCCCAGAAAATAATGCATCAATCCCAAGTCCTTCATGTTGAATTTGACTTCAAGATTCTTCTTGCAGTCCTGGATGAGCCTAGATGATCCAGTTAGGAACAAGTCATCTACATATAGTACCAGAACAAGTGGCTCATTCTCTACCAGTAAATAGTAGAGATTGGGATCAACATCACTCTTGACAAATCCCAACTGCTGCAAGTAACTATCAATTCGACCATACCATGCTGTCGGTGCTTTCTTGAGCCCATATAGGTATTTCTTTAACTTGCAAACGTGAGGCTTCTTCTCATGAGTTTCGGAGCCTTCAGGTTGTTCTATATACACCTCTTCTTGTATCACTCCGTTCAAGAATATTGTCTTGACATCCATTTGGTGAATCTCCCATCCCATTTGAGATGCTATGGATATAACATATTTGATAGAGGTATAGCGAGCAACTGGGGTGAAGGTCTCTTCATAATCTATCCCTTCTTTCTGAGCATACCCCTTTGCTACGAACCTTGTCTTGTACTTCTCTATGTTGTCGTCTATAACATGCTTGATATTGTAGATCCATCGTGATCCTACAACTGATCTATTTTCTGGTCTAGGTACTACTTCCCAGACATCATTCGTCATGATGGAGTTGTACTCTTCCACCATGGCATCCACCCATGCTGTTGAAAAAATTCCTGAAAGCTAGAGGGTTCTCCAACCTGAGCTACCAATGCTTAATATCTATCTGATTATCTATGTTGCCTCTTCTCGGCTCTAGGATCTCCAACAAACTCCTATGTGTCTCTTAGTGTCTGCCGCATCTCTTTGCTCGTTCTACCACTAGTGATGGGAGGCTCAGCCAACTCTTCCTCCGGTCCTGTTGTTCCATCTGTTGAGAATCATATGCATTTCCTCCCTCTGAGGAAACACTGGTACTGGATATTGTACTCGACCTAGGTGTATGCTCTCCAATTTTTTCTTCTCTCGGACTAACGAAACATCTCCCGTTTGATCTTCTGCAGGCATTTCACGAGATTTATTGAAAGCTCTATCTTCCATGAACTTTGAATCCTATCTTACTACAATCTTCCTGTTGCTTGGAATGTAGATTCTATATGCCTTTGAGGTCTCGTTGTATCCTACGAGATACCCCTCCTCTGCAGTCCGATCGAGTTTGCTGATCTTCTTGTCTGGAATGTGGCAATAAGCCACACTTATGAATATCCTGAAATGACTGACTTCCGACTTCTTCCTTGTGAATACTCCTTTGGGTGTTATCTTCCCCAATGCTCTATGAGGAGTTCTATTCTGGATATATACTGCCGTGTTGCAAGCTTCTGCCCATAGATACTTAGGTAGATCCTGATCATACAACATGGCCTTGGCTGCCCCAACAATAGTTCGGTTCTTTTATTCTACCACTCCATTCTGCTCCAGATTATATGGAGCTGTCCACTCTCTTTTTATTCCCTCATTTCCATAGAAATCTATGAAATATTTGTTTGTATATTCTCCACCATTATCTGAATGCAATACCTTTATCTTTTTCCCCGTCATATTTTCAACAAGAGCCTTAAACTCTTGAAAACGATCAAAGATCTCATCCTTGGTCTTTAAGAAATAGATCTAGGTTTTTCTGGAGTGATCATCGATAAAAGTGATGAAGTATTCGCCACCACTAAGAGCCCTTGTGGACATAGGACCGCAGATATGTGAGTGTATTAATCCTAATATGTATCCTTTGCTCTATTGTTACTCCTGGAAGAAGATGATTTAGCATACTTTCCTAACACACATCCTTTGCACAAGTCATAATGTTCACTACTTAGAACTGGTGCTCCTGTAACGTCCTCTATGAGCATCCTCAATGCTCCATGGTGTAAGTGCCGCATTCTCCTATGCCATAATTCATTTCGCTCCTTCTCACCATTATAGTTACTGCCTATCAGTGCCATTGGCAATTCGAGCTGCAACCTATACAACTTGTTGCTTCGAACCCCAATTTGCTTTTTCTTCTTCCAGCTTGGATGCTTAACGTATACTTTTTTCCTGATGAAGTATACATCATATCCCTTGTCTTGTAACTGGGAAACTGAAATTAAATTCATTCCTAATCCTGGCACATACATAACATTGGTGGCTCAGATGTTCGTTGTTGCATCTGTCTAAAAAGCTATGGGGCCTCTCCCTAATGGAGTACATTTTGTTTAGTTTCCCATAATTATTTATTTGGAAGCTGCAACAGTATCTAACATTCACTGAAGGAATGTACCCAGGCTCCCTCTTAAATATGGACTTGACCAAGCTCTCTATTAACCAGGGACTTTCTTCTAATAGATTTTCAAGAGAAAATCACAGGACAACCAACTGCTTGTAGAACTCTTTTCTTTGAAGTCATGAATTTATTCTTTGTCATAGAGTCTACATCTTTTGGGACTTCTTCATAGGGAACATACCATCCATCACTTTCATCCATGAGTCTGTCATGCCATTATTCCTTTCATTGGAAAGTGATCCATTAGTCCATATCTAGCCTTCCTTTATGACATGCTGCCTTCTTCATGCCGTGTTTCTTGAAGGAACTTCCTTCCTGATACATGGTCAATAGTCGTGGAAGACATCCATATCTCTTTCCTTGACAACCCTACATAAGCCCATCCAGATATTTGTTCAAAAATAAGAAATGAATATTATAATCAAAATTACCTTTGTGATGGTATTTCATCATGACATCTCCTAGTTTGCATCAACATCTTGCATATGTATTGACACATTTCCAAAATATATATACTATCAAGGGTCTCTTTCTTTTTTATACTTCATCAGAGTCTTCATATATTTCATGTAGATATCTTAGTCAAATATTTTAGTCCTTGGATGTTGATTTCCTTTTCCTAGGTTGCATATTCCATGATCTCTTACTTCCTTTCTTCACACATTTCCTTCCGAGGAACTTCTAATCAAAATTCCTCCAACCACTATCAACCACCTGAGATTTCATACGAGGACATATTATGTTGATTTCATCTAGACAATGTGTGACTCATGCCTTCTTGCATCCTTTTTAAAGGAGGAAACCCTTTCTTTTGATCATTCTCTTGAGTTAAAACATTTATTCATGTTTACCTGCAACCATATGACATGACTTTGCAATATCGAACATAAGAATACATACCTCATTTTCCTTTAGGTCATCCAAACTTCCTCCAACAACATTCTTTGATTGAAGGAACTTCAATCCCATGATCTACTTCACCTTTTCTATCATCTTACCATCATCCCATGAATTCCACAAGTTGGAATTCTTGATGAAACCCTTGCTTCCTTTTGATTGGTGAAACTTCTGATGAAGATTTCAATAGATAATTTTGAGTATTCTCATCCAACAAATGTTCCTTTTTTTTTTTTTTGACAGATGTATGATGAGCCTTGTACTAGATGACCTTTTCTTTTTTTTCCCATAAGTATCACCTATGTTACTAATGAGGTTTTTCAAGAACTATATCTTTCCATGGGTGACTACCATGGACTTCAATTTCAACCATATTTCATCCTTCTTTATGATGATTTCATGAGCTCTTTCGTATAATGCTTCTTATGATGCCATTTCATAACATGATGCATCTTATCATGCTTCTAATGGTTATACTTTACAACACAAAAACTTGAAAAACAGAACTTGGAAAGAGCTAGGAGAGGAAGACTATCTCAATCATATTATAGATCTTTTACTTTCTCTTTCTTGGACTTCTTCTTTTAAGCTTCCTCCACGTCCTCGGTGATATGGGCTTCTTCTCTTCTCTTCCCATTTTGTTATTGCCCTTCTTGATTTTGGGACAATCTCTTTTGTAGTGCCCATATTCTTGACATCCGTATCATTGAATCTTAGCCATGTTCTTCTTTTTCTGAGGACCAAACTTTCCAGATTTTCCCTTTCTTTTTGTCATAAGAGCATAAGCTTGATTTTACTCACTTGATCCTACATCAGATTTGGCCTTTAGCCTAGATTCTTCAATCTTTCATAGTGACCATAGATCCTGGAATGTAGTAGCTTATTTCTTCCCATAAATACTTGAATTAAAGTTACCCCACTCCTCCGATAGTGCATTTAGTACAACTATAGTCATTTCTCTATTAGACATGACTTCTACCAGATATTGTAGTTGATCCGTGATTTAAGATATCCTCATAAAGTATGAGGCTATTCCTTCTTCTCTTGACATCTTTAACTTGTAGTGTTCTTTCCTTAATGAGATGAATTCTACAAGTGTTTACGGAATACAACTCTACCAGTTTGTCATAAATTTCTTTTGAAGTTTCGAGTTTTGAGACATATAGATAGAGGAGATCCTTGATGGATTCTATGAGAGTAATTTGAGCCCTAAATTCCCCTTTCATATACTTTTCAAGTGCTTGAGAATCTTCTTTCGTTGGTTTGATGATAGATTCTTTGACATGTTCCATAACCTCATTTTCAATGAGATTTAGATATGTCCTTTTATTCCATGCAAGATAGTTTGAAGCCCCAACTAATTTGTTGCTTTCCTTGCAAAAAGACATTTTGAAATATTCATATGTGGAAATAAATATACTTACTTGATAGGATGCTCCTTCTACTTGTTGCTTCCTTGATTTTGATGATGATATAGAGAATGGAAAACTTCTCCTTGATGAAGATAGTTTTCTTCAAGAATGATCCTTGATCCCATAAAAAGGGAGATTTCTTTAAATCCTTTGATGGTGATGTCTTTGTTGATGAAGATCAATGATGACTTCTTGATGATGTCTTCAATGGTAAGAACCTTGATTAAATGAGAAGGAGATCACCTTAGAATCTTGCTGACAACGTTCTTGGTATTTCTTCTCCAGAAAGGAACTTGATGTATAAGTCCTTCAACTTGAGTAGGGTCTTTGAGGTCTCTTGAGATGAATTGAGGATTCCAAGACTTATTTCTAGTGTAGACTTCTTCTTGATATATCTTTACTTATAGATTTGCTTTGATGCCTTCCTCGAGATTTGAACCTTGAGTGTCCCTTGATAAGATGCCCTTCCTTGATTTTGTCACCTTAGCTCTTATATCATGTTGAGAAATATATGGCATAGAACTAGGTGATTTCTCTATGATAGATAACTTCTTGTGAATGCTATTTACTTCTTAGATTAGGATCTTATTTTACTTATGTTATTATAGTTTTCTTCTTCATCAAACAATTACCAATGCATAAACCATAAAGAGAAAAGAGATACACAATGCAGGCTATCATCTAGGGCCAAAATCTATCCCAATTGAGAGGAAAACCCAATTGAATTCTTCTTCTTATAGAGAATTCAATTGTGAATACCAAGACCAAGACCCTTGACCTATTTTCCACTCCAAGACCAAGACACAAAGCCTCCTTGATGAGATTCTTCTTTCTTGAGTCAACAATAGTCAACACTATGCTTCTTCCTCCTTCTCGGCTACCCTTCAGAATTTGAATCTCTTTTCTCTGCTTCAAAAATACACCCTATTTCGGCCTCCTTGAAAACCATAGTTGCAGCACATGTGACAAATATATGGTGACTTAACCCCTTAATCGCCTTCGCTTGGACTGAAATACTTTCTCCTTCAAATCGGCTTGATGAATTGACTTGTATACTTCTTGATTCAGCTTCTAGCACAACAAGGAGGACTTTGACCCTTTTATCCAGCAGTGAAACTCCTTTTTCCTCGCACATGTGAGTGGAGATTAACCCTAAAATAGTCCCAAACAAATATTCTTCTAGTTTTTCCTTCTTCGCTTGGAGAGAGAGACTTCTTATGATATTTTTTCACTTCTTTTCTACTTCAGATCTTGACTGAATTGCTTGCTTGAGCCCGAGTTGCTTATTTACAGTGGTTTGCCAATGTAAATAAGATGACTTGACAGTTTCCTAGGCCAACATGTCACTTGGAGAGGTTTCATTATTCCTTCTTGAAGTCGACTTGTAGGAGGTGCTTTGGCTTGGTCTTGGAGGTCCTTTTTAATATTTTAATGGCTTATAAAAATATGTAGCATGCCCATGAATGGTCCTTCATACATGACATTGAATCAATTTGACTTTTATCACTTTATGACAAAACCTAAAGGTTCATAATGGGCACCTTAACTAAAATAAAATTCCTTGATCATGAAACCCATGATTCAAGTATTACAAAAATAATTTTATTTTCTCCTTTACATCAATTACATAAAATCAAAATTACACGTATAATTATGAATATTGAACCTGGTTACAATTTTCAACAGAGATTGACTTCCAAGTTTTTTGTTTAATTATGCTCCTACCTCTCTGATTTCCTTCTTAGAGTATCTCCCCTTTCCTCTTTTGGAACTTCCCATTTCTTGGCTTCTATTTTCATCTCCCTAGTTCATCATTTTTTTCTTTGCTGGTCTAGTCATTACTTTTCCTTTGCCTGCCTCTAATTCCTTTGGTATTGTAGGTGTGCTTCCCATTTTATGATCCTTATTCCCTATGGAATTGTCAACTTGTTTTGAATATGGAGAGTATTTATCGTTGCTTTGAGCCCTGGATACGAATTGCTCCTTTTCGTTGTAAGTCATTTCTTCTGTAGGATCTTTATCATGGGTTTCCTCCTCTTTTGAGGTTACTTCTTACTCCTTCGAAACCTCTTTTCTCTTATTGTTCTGCGGTTCTTTTGATATAATTTCTTCTTGCGATTTTTGGGTATCCATTTCTACTTATTTATCTAGATTTTCGATTTCCCCTTCTTCTATACCAAGGCTCATAATTTATTCTTTTGGAGCCCCTTTTTTGCCATTTTATTCTTGAATCTACATGACATTAAAAGGATTTTTCAAGGTCGAGGCCACATTTCTGCTGAGTGTGGATTGGAGTTTTGTTGCTACCAATTTTCCTTTATTCCCGCCCTTTTTTTGTGTTTCAATTGTGCTTCTTGACCTGTTGTCAAATCCACCCTCTTACTTGCATGTAGTTTCTTACAATCTCTTGAAAAATGGTGATATTCATGGTGGCATATGCATTAAAAGGGTAATTTATCATAGTTAAGAGTCTAACAGTGGGACCGTTATCTTTGTGTAAAATTTCCTTAATTACAACAAATGGAAATTATTCTTCTACCTTATGTAGATTATTTGTCTTCAAATTAATTACGATAAATAATGAATAAAATCACTACTGCATTTTCACCAATAATAACAGGAACTGAGAAAATATTACACACATAAAATTTAGACATTGATATTCTTAGACAATAGTCCTTGGAAAAACCCTAATGTGGGGAAAACAAGTTTTGCATATGAGGGTTTATATTATTAATAAATATTCAACAATTGAGTATTACAACAACTGCTTGCATCTCACTGGAAAAGGTCCAACAAATATTTTTCTCCAATCCTATTGGCAAAATTGGATTGGAAATGCAAAATTTCGTTCTGCAAATCAACTCAACTTCTCCTAGGAAATTCACACTTCATCCTACTAATTGCGTTAACTAACTGGAAATTTGAATTGTCTTTCTTGACAACTCGCACAACCTCCAGGAAATCAATCTCGTGAGAAAAATTTCCTCCAAGAACTTGCCTGACCAACTCACATTGCCTCTATGTGATAATTCTTGAAGCTGACAAATGAAACGAGTCCCCGACAACACACACTAGATAAACTGGCTACTAGCACTAGCTGAATCAACCTCCCTCTTGTTGAATAATTCAACTTCCTTCCTTCTCTTAGAATGCTGGAATCTCTATGAAAAATTTCTTTAGAAATTCTCTCCTCAATTTCTCTGCTAAAACCTCGTTGTTGGTCTCCGACATGCTACCACCGTGCCCTCGCTATCACTGTAATTTTGTGTCTCAAATATGATTTCCAAAGCCCCATCGATTTGCTCTTATAATCTCTCATTGATGAATCAACAACCACAATCTAATCTCAATCAATGGCTAAGATCATCTTGACCCCTTCTCATGACTTTTCCGAAAGTCACTAGAGAAAAATCAATTTGTCTCAATTAATATGATTTAATTAACCACTTTTCCTAAGTTATACTTAGGAAAATAATTAATATTTGGCTAATTAATCTAATTAAGACATCTTCCTTAGAAACTTTTTATGGGTCTTGGAGATAATTACCCCCCTGTGTTCCTTACCATCATAGATACCAATAGAGACTAGAATACCTATTTGAGCTACCAAAACTAGCACTCCCTCTTAGTGAGCAAGGTGTCCTCTACTACTCTCAAGTTATCCTTGAAGTATACAAACTTGCCTTTCCCAAGGCCTTCGTTAGAATATATGCAACCTGCTGATCTGCGTAAACATATTGTAGCTAAAATGATACACGTTGTACACATTCTCTGATGAAGTGGTGTCTGATGTCAATGTGTTTTGACCTATGATGAAACTCTTGATTCTCAAAAGAGGTTGATCCAACTACGAGTGTCATAGTAGATAATGGTCGAACCCATCCTTTAACCAAATAGTGCCATTAGTAGCTTCTGAATCAAAATATATTCACATTTGGCCATGATTGTTGCCATGTATTCTTCCTTTGCAGAAATTAGTGCCACAAACTTTTGCTTCCTGCTGCACCAAGAGACAATCCCTGATCCAATACTAAAGCAATACCCCGAGGAGGCTTTCTGATCCACTGCACTACCTGCCTAGTCTGCATCTATATATCCCATCAATATGACACCATCACTTCGAGTATATCTCAGATCATACTCGACTGTACCTCGCAGCTATTGTAGCACTTGTTTTGCTACTATCGAATGTATTCTCCTAGGTTTCATCATGAGCTAACTTAGAGTGTTGACTGTGAAACAAATGTCTAGCCTTGTGTTGACCAAATACATAAGAGAGCCAATAAGCTACCTATATAAGGTTGAGTCCACTGCTACATCCTTTAAGGCATCTATCTTCCTCTAGTTAGTAATCATAGATGTACACATGGGTCTACAGTCCTCAATCTTGAATGTCTTCAAGATCTCCATAGTATATCTCCCTTTCCCAAGGAAGATCTCCCCATTTATCTGCCATACCTCTAGTCCCAGGAAATAATAGATCAGTCCTAGATCCTTCATCTTGAACTCTGTTGTTAAGTCCCTCTTCCAGTCCTTTATGAGCCTTGATGACCCTATTAGAAATATATCCTCCAGAGTATGAGAATGAGAGAATCACCTCTTAGCTTCAAATAGTAGAAGTTAGAATCCGCCTAGCTCTTCACGAAGCCCATCTGCTGCAAGTAACTATCGATCCTACTATACCATGCTCTGGGAGATTTCTTAAGTACGTATGGTGCTCTCTTCAACCTACAAACATGAGTATCTCTCCCATGCATCTCAAATCCTTTTGGATGTTAGATATACACCTCCTCTTCTATTAATCCATTTAGAAAAGATGTATTGACATCCATCTCATGAATCTTCCATCCCATATATGCTACTAGAGAGATAACAACCCTGATAGAAGTGTATTTGGACATTCGAGCAAATGTCTCCTCATAGTATATGCCCTCATTTTGAGAAAAACCCTTGGCCATGAAACTAGCCTTATAATTTTCCACACTACCATTTGGAGCATATTTGATCTTGTAGATCCAACAAGACCCAACTATTTCCCCGTCTACCGGTCTAGGAATGACCTCCCATACATCGTTCAACATGAAAAAGTTGTACTCCTCCACCATGGCATCCTGCCACACCTGATGCTGCATGACCTCATGATAGCTGGAAGGCTATCTATCAATGACCTTTGTCACCAACGCCTTATACCTGTCTAACTGTCTGTGCTCTGTGGTGCTCAACCTAGGAGCTCCCAAGAAATCCCACGCATCTCTCAATGTCTAAAGCACCTCCCTATTTCTTCTTCTGCTGGTGGTGGGTGGAGGTTCACACTCCTCATCCTACCTCTTTTTCTATATCTGCTACAAAATTTCCTTTCCACTTGTACTTGCAATTGTACTTGTCAGTGTACTCAAACTAGTGCCTTGAGACTAAGATCCCTATTCAACGATTGGAGCTTCTGCTGCCCACTCTAATCATCTGTTGACAACTCACAAGATCTTCTGAAAGATTTCTCCTCCTATAATTTTACGTCCCATCTCATGATAATCTTCCTGCTACTAGGAATATAGATCTTGTATTCCTTGGATGTTTTGTTTTATCCAATGAAATATCCCTACTTCGTAGTCTGGTCCAACTTGGTGCATTTGTTGTATGACATATGACAATAAGCTATACTGCCAAAGATTCTAAGGTATCCAACCTTTGGCTTTTTTCTGTAAAATCGTCCTTGGGTGTTAACTTCCCCAACACCTTATGAGGAACTCTATTTTGAATATACACTATTGTACTACATGCCTTTGCCCAAAGAAGTCTAGGCATGTCCTAGTCATATTATAGCATCACATTTGCTTCCCCAACTATCGATCTGTTCTTCCACTCTGCCACCCTGTTATTCTATGGGTTATATGGAGTTGTCCATTCTCTCTTGATGCCCTCCTTCACATAGAACTCAATGAAGGCCTTATTTGCATACTCACCTTCATTATCTGTACGAAGAACCTTGATCTTTCTACTTGTCATGTTCTCCACAAGAGCCTTAAACTCTTGGAAGTGATTGGAGGCTTTGTCCTTTGTCTTCAAGAACTAGATCCAGGTTTTCCCAGAGAAGTCATCGATTAAGGTTACGAAATATTCATAACCCCTAAGAGATTTTGTAGACAACGAGCCACATATATCAAAATGTATCGAATCAAGCATACCCTTGGATCTACTGTCACTCCTTGGGAGTGCTTCTTTCACAAATTTCCCAAGCACACACCCTTTGCACACATCATCATGTTCCATGCTGATTTCTAGAACCCTTGTTACAGTCTCCTTGAGCAACCTAAGTGCTCCATGGTGTATGTGTCCCATCCTCCTATGCCATAATTCTCCCACGTCCTTGTTATAACTGCTTTTAATTAATGTCTTTGGAGAGTCAAATTGCAACTTGTATAACTTGTTTCTCCTTACCCCCATCTGTTTCACCTTCTTCCTACTTTGGTGTTTAATGTACACCATTTTCCCTACAAAATAGACATCATATCCCTTGTCTTGAAGTGCAGAAATTGAAATCAGGTTCATTCCTAAACTTGGCACATGCAACACATCTATAACATTGTTACTCTTGTTTGACTCCCTCTGAATGTTCTAGTCCCTCTCCCAGCTGGAGTACACTTGAAATTGTTCCCCATCTAAATATGGAATCACATCTCCTCTTCTTGATAACTAGAAAATAATTCTGTAACTCCCATCATGTGACATGACACTCCACTGTCAATATACCATACACCTATAGATGTAGAGATACAAAGGAAAGAAATGAGAGATAACATGTCCTTTAGTCTGGAAGACAAATCCTCAATATCCGTTGAAGCTCGTATCTGCTGCTTCCCCTTCTTATTTTCTCCTTTCTTTTGGTTTGTACATTCGTTGACATAGTGATCTCGTTGAACACAACCAAAGCTCTTGATTTTACTCAAGTGATTTTTATTCTTCTCTCTGTTGGACCCTTTATTCGATCCCTTCTTGGCTTTGCTCTTTCCTTCTAAGGCCACATTCTCATCATCTTCATGCGTCTGAGTTTTACCACTACTACTGCCACTAACGAGGCTCAATCTAAGCTCCTACTGAGTGAAGTCACTCCATCGACGATCTCAACTCAGTAATTAGTCTTGTCAATGATCACTTGGACGAATACATCCCTCTGCTTTGAGAACCCATTTAATGTGATCCTCACGAGCTCATCATCATCTAGTTTATCACCGATAGCTACTAACTTGTCTCTCACTGCTTTGACTATGGTGAGATAACTAACAATGCTTTCCCCTTTGTTCATATTTATGTTTCTCAACTTTTCTCTGAGGATTAACTTCCTTTTTCTGGTAGCATTCTGGTACAAGTTCACAACTGCGTCCCACATCTTCTTCGTTGTGTCTAATTCTGCGATATGAGGAACTATATGGCCCTTGATTCTATCAAGGATAATCCTTCTGGATTTGGCATCCTCCTCCTTGTATGTTGAGAGTTGTGTTGGATCCGTTGGTACAACTATCACACTCGTCACATACTCCTTGAGACTATTCCCCTCCAACAATAAGAGAATTATGGCTTTCTAGACACTAAAATTAGAGGCTCCATTTAACTTATCCTGATCTCTCAAACCTGGTGAGGCCATCTCTTGGAACTCTTCAAAATCAACTGAATTTGGAGAGGTTCGATCTGGAACCTGGTGAGGCCATTACTAGAACGAATCTAGGGTTTCAACCACACAATGATGATGCCCTTATTCTCAGATTTCCCTAAACCCAGATCAACCATGAGCAGGTTGGCGATCTACATCAAGACAAGAGAAATTCAATTTCTACCAAGTAATGACGCCTTCCACAGATGCAAACATGATTCCTTGATGACCACTACAAATGAATAACTAAATGAAGACTCTTACAACAAAAGATTCCACATTGGTAGCTCTCAACAACGATAGATTCCATAACATCTAGGTAAGCCCTAGTCGTCAGTAGTTGGACACAAGAGAGTTATTCTCCATTCTTGGGTAAAATACATTGAAGGTTCACCCCATAGAGCCGAAGGGGTCCTTCATAGATAACAACAATTTGCTATATTATTTTAAAGTATTTGTCAATCAATTTAAAACCCTTCACAAAAAATTAAACATGTAATTATTAAAACTCTTTAATAATCTTATAATAAAAATTAAATAAATACTTTATAGTAAAATACTTTATAATTAATAAAAATTCCTAATACAATTTAAATTAAAGACTTTTAACATCCTCCCTTCCATTTTAACAACTTCCACTAAGATAAACAAAAAGAAAAAATTATCAAAATAAAATTACAAAACTATATATATATATATATATATATACTCTTTGCTCCCTCTATTACAACATAGTTTTAATAAGGTGTAAAGAATATAAACATTTAAGTTAAATTTGATAATTTGCTATATTATTTTAAAGTATTTCTCAATCAATTTAAAACCCTTAAAAAAATTAAACATGCATTTATTAAAATTCTTAATAATCTTATAGTAAAGATAAATGCATATTTTATATTATTTTAAAGTATTTGTTAATCAATTTAAAACCCTTGAAAAAAATTAAACCTACAATTATTACAACTCTTTAATAATCTTATAAAGATTAAATGAATACATAATAGTAAAATACTTTATAATTAATGGAAATTTCTCATAGATTTAAATTAGAGACTTTTAACATCTTTCCTTTCCATTTTAACAACTTCCACTAAAATAAACCAGGGAAAAAAATCATATATATATTTCCCTCTATACAACATAGTTTTAATAAATTGCCAAGGATATAAACTTTTAAGTTAAATTTGATTAATTATTCAAAGTTGTTGAGTTGAAAGTTTGAATGGGTTATCAATACGCTGGATTATTTATTATATTATTAATTTTTTTGATTGCTTAAATATTTATATTATATTATATTAATTTTATTATCTAATTTTATTTATATTATATTAATTTTATTATCTAATTTTATTTATTTCATGTAATTTGATTTAGTAAAAATATTAAACATTATATTATAATATTTTTTCTCATAATGAGTTGGAGAGTTTAATGAAAGTGAAAATAACAAAATAAAAAGAAAAGTAAAAATAATTTTGTAAAAGTAAAATAATAAGAAAAAAAAATGACTTATGGTATTCATTTGAAACATAGCATATTTAAAGGGGAAAAATAAGCCTCTTTAGATCCATTTTAACTCTAGAGCTACCAAGTGCCAAGAAAGATCAAAACTTTAGAGATGCAATTTTCTTTTAGAGTAAAAATATATTTGATCTCTCTTGGGATCCAAATTAAGATGGATCTAGATTAATATGTAAAATTTAATGAAATTGATAAAAAAAATTATTTCGTTTAAAAAAATATCAATTCTATTTTAATTTATATTTATGTTTTATAAACCAATTAAAATTCTCTTTACATTTTATTATAATTATATATATATTTATATTATATATATATATATATATATATATAAAATCTAAAATTTAACACACATATTTGTATAGAAAGTGCATTTATATTTCATACAATCTGCAACACATGGTTAAAACCATTTACATAGGAAAAAAACAAAACATATAATTCTGTAAATTCAACAACTTCTGTTCCAATATATCCAAAGGCCTTATTGCCTCTACCAGCTCTATATACTAGAATTTTGCACTGATATTGACCATATACTTATACTCTACAAAATTGACCTAAAACAAAGAAAAGTTTGCCATATATAAAAACTAAAATTATGAAGGGTTGGACCTAATTGACCTAAAAACAAGAAAAAGTTTGCAATATATAAAAACTAAAATTATGCAGGATGGGAAGGTCCAACTTCATCCTCATCCATCCAGAAGATTGCTTTTTCTTTGCCCGTTCCTCTAGTTGCCACAACTGCTCTAGTTGGCGTCTGCATCTCCATGGTGTTGGGACCTGATTTCCCTACCAGTATCTCAAAAACTCCTGCAAAGAGGGCATCTGACCAAATCATAACTACATGGAGTCAACTCCGTCTCCAGCTTAATAAACTTCATCTCCATGCCCACCTCCAATCCCTCAAACTTCGTTGCCATCAGCCTGATAGTCGTCGCTCTATCACTCCCCAAAGGCTGAGCACTCTCCAATGCTATTGGTTCAATTCCTGCCGACAAGCCAGAATTCAAAGATCACCGAGAGAAACTAAAGGAGATTCACCAAATGTCCAGGGGACCTGTCATATATACTCCTCCGACGGCTGCCGGACACTCCGTCTCCCACAACTACCCGCATTAAACCGGAATCTCTACTGATCTTCATGACAACCTCAAGCCTGTCCTTCCCAATATGCTAGACTAACATTCCCTGAAATGAATTAATGCAGATCCTGGAGGAATAATTAACTTCCCATGGAGTTAAATCTCTGCTGGTGGGAACTTGTGTCAACCTGACTCCTGGCCGTCCAACTGTGAAGTAATCTAACCTTGATGCACCTAGATATTAGAAGAAATTTCTGAGCCGTCCAAGGAGGTGGAGGAATTGCTGGAGAGCCAAAATTGGCTGGAATCTGGGCAAAAAAGTTTTAAAAAAATTTGGGCAAAAAAGTTTCAAAAAATTTGGTAGAGGCAGTGTTTGAATCTTATTTTGATGGTGGAAATGGATTCAGCACCATCACAAACGTCTATAAAACCTAAAATCATTTTGAAGTTTAACAACTATAACTTGAATTTAAGAAAATCTTAACTAGATTTTTTTAAAATATAACCAGAATTTCTATAACTTTCCAGACAATTTCCATAACTTTCTTAACAACTCCTCCACAAATTTCCACACATTTCCAAGTGCGCCCTCACCCAATGTTAATCCACTTAACCCACAAGAGTTGAAATCCCAATTTTTGTTAGATCGTAATTTCATTGCACTGATTTATGGAATAGGAGTATAGCCTTTGAATGCACCATTAATTTCTAATATCCTAGACATTTCGGTCTCGATTGGCTAAGCAATTGATCTCTATTTAGTTGCCTTAAATGTGGGATAAGGAGATTAATTTAAAAGTCTTTATAAGAATACCCATTCTTCTAAGAAGAGGTAGAGAAGAAATATCTGATGCAAGAGTTTTTGATAGCACCTTATTTAATCTCCGAGGATATTTAGCTGAAGGATGTCATAGTTCTTGGTGAGATCTATGCTTTTCCATAGAGTTAAAAATTTAGTTTATTTATTTTTTTTTACTTAGGGCAAGAAATCACTTTTTTTTAGTTCTTTAAAATTTAACAAATAAATATTTTAAAAATTTAAAAATAAAAATAATTTAAAAATTAAAATATTAAAATAACATTGAATATAAATCATAATTACTTTTAAAATAGTTTGCATTTTAATTTTGGAGTTGTCTTTAGTGCAGTTTTTTAGATTTTTTTGGCAAAATTTTTTGAGGTGAAATCTTGATTTGCATTATTTAAACTGTTTTTTTGACTGGAACCTTGATTTGCATTATTTAAACTGTTTTTTTCACTGTATATATCGATTCAACACCTTGGAAAACTCTTAGGGCACTTTGATTATGCACAAGTTACTCATCAAGCTTGTGATTTCAATAATCACAAATTCCTGTTGGATTTTAGAGAAATTAGACCAAAAAAACACATCGGAAAAGCGTCCAAAAAGTCTCACTAAAGACAACTCGAGTATTAATTAAATTTTATTAATTTAAATTCTCAATAAAAATCTAATATAAACTTTATTAATAATATTGAACATATTTAATATTATAAATGAGTGTAGATTTTATAATTATATATTTAATATTATAAGTGGAAATTTTTACAGTTAATCTCAGAAGAAATTATATAAAGATTTGATCATCCAATATTACAAGTAGACACTCTACCTATTATCTCTGCCTATTATATAAAACCCCATGATGAATAGACCATCTACTCCAAAAATTAGAAAGATCAAATCTTTTACATAATTTCTTCACAATAAGTATTTAATATTGTTAAACTTTTTTGGAGTAACACTGTGTTGATGATTTGTTTGTCCAATATTAAATAGACACTCCATCAAAAGTCAAAATAAAAAATTATTAAATTTAATAAAATTATAAAGAAAATACTAAAAAACCAAAAACAAAACTCAATAACAACTTTAATGATATTCG
>APFE030803598.1:75665-91117 GCA_000404065.3 Pinus taeda
AAAATAAAAAATAAAAAATAAAGGTGTGATGTTTTTTATATATGTAAATATTTATTTATTATATTTGTAAAAAAATTGAATATTGATTAATTTGATATAAATAGTAATTTTGTTGTAAATGCACGAAAAATGGAATGCTGGAATTATGGCCATAATTATTTGATTAAACTTAAGTGAGAATAAGTTATCAAAGGATCGCAGTTTTATTTTCAAACAGTGAGGCTGGGCTTGGCAGTTATCCAACCCTAACTACTTCCAAGAGAAGATTATTTCAAGGGATCAAGAGGCTGGGGGCATCTGAGACCTGAAGGAAGAGATTCAAGATATTAAAAGAAAAGAAAAGATAATTGTGCTGGAAGGACATACAGTGATATAGGGCATCTAAGACCTGAAGGACGAGATTCAAGATATTAAAAGAAAAGAAAATATTAACTGTGCTGGAAGGACATATAGTGATATAGTAGCTGGTTAAGACCAGATAGCTCTTATTATTCAAGACTAGGGTTCTTGAGGAGAAACCCTGTGAAGGGTAGCTCGGGGGGAGACATCAAGCGGAGCAACACTGGTCTCAAGGTTGGAAGGCAAACAATCAGAGGATTAAAAATCCAGTACAATGGTCAAGGTTGGGCTGCAAACAATCAAGCTCAAGGTTGGAAGGCAAACAATCAGAGGATTAAAAATCCAATACAATGGTCAAGGTTGGGAGGCAAACAATCAAAGGATTAAAAATCCAGTACAACTAGGAAAAGCGAGACATATAAATATAATCTGATAACTCTATCTTACAATGGTCAAGGTTGGGAGGCAAACAATCAAAGGATTAAAAATCCAGTACAACTAGGAAAAGCGAGACATATAAATATAATCTGATAACTCTATCTTACAATGGTCAAGGTTGGGAGGCAAACAATCAAAGGATTAAAAATCCAGTACAACTAGGAAAAGCGAGACATATAAATATAATCTGATAACTCTATCTAGCTACAGAGTAACTCTATCTAGCTACAGAGATTATCTTCTACGCACATGTTACCTTTCTTAAGCAAGCTAAATATTAGGAGAAACATCATTCCAATAGTTAAGAAGGGTTTGTATAGAAAATTATAGATTAATGATGGTATTATTATGGAAAAAAAAGACAGTAGATCTGTAAATTAACATGTATTTCTCAAGAATAGTATATATGGAAGTTAATCAGGCTATGCACTATGTATTTCTCAAGAATAGTATATATGGAAGTTAATCAGGTTATGCACTGTCACCATAGGAAAACAATAAAAACTAAGAATAACTTCTAAATACAAGGATAGTAAAACAATATAGTATTGAGGTATTCACTGTGAATTTAAAAGACAGTCAAACTGTAGAAACAGTAAGCTATAATGAAAACAATAAGGCTATAATGAAAATAATAAGCTATAATGAAATTACCCTCATTATAACGAAAACAATAAGGCTATAACAAAAACAATAAGCTATAACGAAATTACCCTCATTCATTTCATAAGAAATTACCCTCATTCATTTCATAAGACCATAAACTGTACTACATTAAGGCAGGCTACCCTCGTTCAGTTCATAAGACCATAAACTGTATTACATTAATGTTGTTCACTGAGCTTAAATTACCCAAAAGAAATTAGGGAAATCATTCACTAATAATTAGCAAAAATATAAATTAAATATGGTAATTGAAAGGAACCATCTTCTACTAAAGATTATAGAAATAAAAAGTAGTAAGAAAAGCTGCGAAAAACCTCAGTCCGGAGAAACGAGGATTTCACCTCGACACCAGAGTGAGAAATAACTTTTAGCCCTTAGAAAGGAAATGATAGTAAGTTTACGAGAGTGCTCAATCCTTAGAAGGTAGAGCCGGAACAATCCAAGAACCCAGTTTAGATACAATTGAACTAGAAAACATTGCAACCAGAACCAAAAATATAAAATACTGCAAATGGTATGCATAGTAAACCCACATATAATTGTGCTGCATGTTAAATAAAGAAGACAAATGCTTCGATATGAACAGGGAAATTTATGCAGATTTAAATCATTCCAAAATAAGAACTGGAAATTACATCATAGTTTAAAGTAATGGAAAATAACCGAATACAGAACTAAACCCCATACAAGGGTTTAACATCCGTTACATTTATACAAAATATTCTCTCGGAGATACAAGTTGAGACTATGGCTCTAAGCGTAAAAACTAACACACGGGTGTGCGTCGAAAAACCTTCAGACCAACAGAATCAACACTTCCAGCTAACATGAAAATGGAAAACAACAAGTAAAGCCCAAATCAGCTCTTAACTAAAACACTCCAAAACTCGCATACCCGGTAAGGGAATTGCTGAGAAATATGAACTGCAATAGTTGGACATGAAACCCCAACGATTCCACACTTGGAGCAGGAAAGGTCTGTCAAAAACACGGTAAACAGTTAGGATTAGTTTCAATGCAAATACTTAAGTAAAGAAAAATCAATAACTAATAACGCAGAGATGGAATCACGGGGAATTTACCTGCTCAAGTGGAAATCGATACAACCAAACCCCTCCATGATGCAAAGATAGAACCAAAGATAAGTTGTGGCAACACGAAGGAACTCCGTTTTGGAGATTAACATTCAATCAGCAGGAAAAAGAATAACGTTTGGAAGGAGAAAGTGCGACCCGAAGCTGTTACCATATGAGGAGCCTTTCAGCTAAGCTTGAGACCAAACAAGCGAACAACAAATGCACCAAAGGTCCAACTTCCATACTCGGACCATACTTTGTTCGGCGGGTAAGCGTCTCCATCATCCAATTTGGAGATCGCCAAAAACACTGTTGATCTTCGACACTTACTCGTGTAAAGGAACCAGCTGGAGGCACCATAGTGAACACCCTAGAGACTATGGTTTGCAACCCTAGGGCAATCAACCGCCCAGAAAAATTAAAGAATGGCATTAAGATTTTGGTATAGTTGTAAGGCAAAAGCTAAGCATTGAATTTAGAAGGCTTAAAACATGACTGAGCTAATGCGAAGAGACATGTAATCGTATCGAATCAAACAAACATTAACAGTCTTGTACCATAATGACATCCGTAAATAATTAAGCTCTACGGTGTAATATAATCCTTTGCGCTAATGTCAAGAGTTTAACCAATGTAATAATGTCGACCATTAAAATAGAATTTCATAATTTACCTTGAATGTCAATGTGGTTATTTTTTTATACAGTTAATTTTATTAATTTATTTATTTACAGGTTTCTAATATATGGGTTTGTGACATGTGGTATCAGAGCACTCAAGTTACAAGATCGAGGCCTATGGAAAATAATGATTAACAACAATTGTGTGATGTGCACAGAGAAAGATGGCTCGATTGGCCATCTTTCAGTTACGAGGAAATAATGATTAATAACAATTGTGTGATTGTGTGATGGCCAATTGAGTCTTTATGACCATAACTTAAAGGCTCGATTGGCCATCTTTCAGTTACGAGGAAAAAACACCTTGTGGTGGGAGGAAGTAAAAACAATTCGTGGTGTAAATGAACAGAGCACAACTTGGGACAAATTTCAAATATATTTCAAGGAAAAATATCTAATTGAAAGATTTTATGACGAGAAAGCCAAGGAATTTCATGACCTGCATTTGGGGCAACTAATTATGGATGAATTTTTAACCAAATTCACATCCTTATTGCAATATGTCCCATACATACGGGAGGAAAAGGCTAAAGTGCAGTGGTTTGCCAGCAGCTTGCCGTTGTTTATGAAAGAGCGTTTTGAGTTCGATAACCCAAAAACCATGGATGAGGTCATACAGAAGGCTCAAGTATGCTACCAGAAAAATAAGCAGAAAGGGGAAGGAGGTAAGAAATGGAATGACAAAAAGGGGAGTAAATTTTCCTCCAACCATAAAATAAACAGGTTTGTGATCAATAAAATTCCTAGAGGGCAAGTGAATAGAAATAAATCCAAGTTCAAATTTCCTAATGAGATCAAGACAAACGAACAATCAGTAAATACTGAAGTGGAAATGATAGCTAGACCACCGGTACAATGCTGGGGATGCGGAGGACCTCATTATGTTAAAAACTGTCCACATTGCAGATGAACTGATCAGGTAGCATAGGTTTAAGAAGCATTGACAGTTGGAGAAGTGGCAAGAAGCGTACTCAAAATCAATGCTACTCTTAAGTACCATAAGACAGAATACCAACCAACCATGATAGAGTTTGAAGGTAAAATATTCAACCAAACCTTGTTTATTTTAACTAACCCCAGAGCTACCTTAAGTTACATTAGCCCCAAAATAGTAGAACAATGCAGTCTGCAGGCTGTTAAGTTTAAGAATCCTTGGTTAGTGCAATTAGCTATGGGGGCCAAGAGAAGAGTGCTGGCCAAGTTCAGCAATTGTCCCCTACAAATATCAGGTCAACCCATTATGGAAAACTTGAATGTGTTACCCCTAGGGTCATATGATATTTTAATCGGTATGGACTGGTTGGAAAAAGACTGGTTTTTCATCAACTGTAAAATTAAAACCATTAACTATATGGATGAGGACGGGAGGAGATAGGAAATTCAAGGGATAATAAGACCCTTAAATCTGAGACCCGTGACAGCCTCCCAACTAGCCAAATGTATCCAGAAAGGGTGCCAGATTTATGCAATACAAGTAGGATACTCTGATTCAAAAGAAAAATCTGTCGCCTTAGAAGATATACCGATAGTGAAGAATTTTCCGGATGTATTTCCTAAGGAAATCCTAGGACTTCCACCAAAAAGAGATATAGATTTCACTATTGAATTAGTGCTAGGGGCTGCACTGGTATCTCGAGCTCCTTATCATATGAGTATACCATAATTAACAGAACTAAAAATGCAGTTACAAGAAATACTTGACAAAAATATATCCGACCAAGTGTGTCACCTTGGGGAGCCCGAATACTTTTTGTTAAAAAGAAGGATGGGACCATGCGAATGTGTATGGACTACTGTTAACAAAATATGTTAACCATTAAAAACAAGTATCCCTACCTCGTATAGATGAATTGTTTGACCAAGTGAGGGGGCAACTGTGTTTTCAAAGATCGAACTTTGCTTGAGTTATCATCAAATTAGGATCAAGGAAGAAGATATAGCAAAAATAACCTTCAAAACTCGATATGGGCATTACGAGTTCATTGTGTTGCCTTTTGGGTTAACCAATGCACTTACAACCTTCATGTGCCTTATGAACAATATATTACGTCAATATTTGGATAAGTTTGTGTTAATTTTCATCGATGATATCTTGATTTACTCTTGGACGGGAGAGGAGCACAAGGAGCACCTCCGGATTGTTCTGCAAGTTTTAAGGGAACACCAGCTATATGCCAAGTACAGTAAATGCGATTTCTTTAAAGAACATATCCAATATCTTTGTCATGTCATTACTAAAGATGGAATAGCCGTGGACCCAAAGAAAATAAAGACCATAATGGAGTGGCCAGTACCAAAAGATGTCGCTGACATAAGGTCGTTTATGGGCCTAGCTGGATACTATAGGCGATTCATTGAAGGATTTTCCAGGGTAGCTTATCCTATTACTTCACTGTAAAAGAAAGAGAAGGTTTTTAAATGGAGTATAGAATGCCAAAAGAGTTTCTATCGGCTTAAAAATTTACTCACCACTGCGCCCATATTAAGCATTGTTGATCCAAATAAAGATTATGTGGTTTTTATGGATGCTATCAAGTAAGGCGTAGGTGGCGTACTAATGCAAGAAGGAAAAGTCGTTGCTTACGAATCTAAAAAGCTTAAGGAGCATGAGAAGAGGTACCCAGTTTACGATTTGGAGTTGACAACAGTTATTCATGCTTTAAAAATGTGGCGACACTACTTGATGGGTAGGAAATTTCTGTTAATGATCAACCATCATAGTTTGAATAATTATTTTAAACAACCCACTTTGAATGCTAGACAAACTCATTGGGTTGATTTCGTAAGTGGATTTGACTTTGAAATTAAGCACCTAAAAGGCAAAGAGAATCGTGTCGCTGATTTACTAAGTAGAAAAGCTAATTTCTTATATGAAATATCTTTCAGTGAAGCGCAAAACACATTTATAGAAGAAATCAAGGAGGCAACAATTCAAGACCAAAAGTATCAAACTCTGTGGCAACAAACTAAAATTCCGAACAACAAAGAATAGTAACTTGGATATGAGATAAATCAAGAAGGTTTGCTGATCTATAGAACAAGGATGTATGTACTCAATATAAAGGCCATTAAAGATTTAATTTTAGACGAATATCACAGGGTTCCATATGCCGGCCATCCTGGATATCAGAAATTGATAACTTCTCTTAGAAAAGAATATTTTTTGGCCCGACATGAAGAAGGAGGTGGCTAAATATTTGGCTTGCTGTTTGGAATGTCAGCAAGTCAAAATAGAACACAGTCATCCAGCCGGTTTACTCCACCCTTTACCTGTTCCAGAATGGAAATGGGAAGTTATTTCCATCAATTTTATAATAGGCCTACACAAGTCAAGAAAGCAAAACAAATCATGGTGGTAGTGGATAAAATGAGAAAATCTGCCAACTTCATACCTATACAATCTATTTATAAGGCATTACAAATTGCTAATATATTTATGCAAACTATTTTCAAGCTGCATGGCATACCGAAAGTTATAATTTTAGATTAAAATTTACATCAACTTCTTGGAAAGCCTTGTTTGAAGGACTAGGCACTCAGCTACATTTCAGTACTTCCTACCACCCTTAAACATATGGGTAGACCGAGCAAGTAAACCAAGTTGTGGAGGATATTCTACGAGCCTATGTAATGCAAAAACCGTCTAAGTGGGAAGAGTATTTACATCTTGTAGAATTTGCTTATAACAACAGTTATCACAATTCTACACAAATGAGGTCTTTTGAAATGTTGTATGGACGTAAATGCAGGACTCCCTCAAATTGGGGTGGTACGGAAGATAAGTTAATGTTAGGACCTGATATGTTAGCAGAAATGGAAGAAATGGGCAAAGAAGTATGAACAAATTTGAAGGCCGCCCAAGGCTAACACAAGAATTTTGTTGATCGGAAAAGAAGTTTTCGGGAATTCCAAGCGAGGGATCATGTCTATGTTCGTGTTCTGGCCAAGAAGAGTACATTGCAATGGAATGGATGTGCCAAGTTGGCACCTAGAGTTTGCGGTCCTTTTCGAATTTTAGCACGAATTGGGCCAGTGGCTTATCATATTGCTTTACCAAGCCATATTCGGGTGCACAATGTTTTTAACATTTCGATATCAAAGAAATATATTTATGACCCCAAATACATAATAAACTAGAAAGAAATATATGTGAATAGGGAGAGTTAAATTTCTCATCGACCTATCCTATATATATATATATATATAATATATAATTATATAGTTGATTTATATTTATATTTTATAAAGTAACTAAAGTTTTTACTTTTGGCATACAGGTCAAAGTGGAAGGTGAGTTCCTGCTCGAATCAATGGGTATACTCAATCAGAGAGAAGTAACGTTGTGGAGATTTGTTATCACCCAAGTTAAAGTACGGTGGCAGCATTTTGGGCCTGAAGAGGCTATCGAGGAAAATGAAAGGACCATGAGGGAAATTTTTTTGAGGTTATTTCCCATAGAAGAACATCGGGACGATGTTCAATCTTGGGGGGGGAGAAGTGATGTTCCCCATATATTAAATATTTATCTACTGATTTTTAAACAACACTGAATATATATATATATATATATATAATATATATATATATATATATTATATATATTATATATATATTAATTTTTTTTAAATGCATTGAAAAGTGGAATGCCAGAATTATGGCAATAATTATTTGATTAAACTTAAGTGAGAATAAGTTATCAAAGGATGAAAGCTTTATTCTCAAACAGTTAGGTTGGGCAGTCACCCCAACCCTAACTACTTCAAAGAGAAGATTATTGCAATGGATCAAGAGGATGGGAGGGCATCTGAGACTTGAAGGAAGAGATTCAAGATATTAAAAAAAGAAAAGATTAACTGTTCAGGAAGGACATACAGTGATATAGTAGCTACGTCTGGTTAAAACCAGATAGCTCTTACTATTCAAGAATAGGGTTCTTGAGGAGAAACCCTGTGAAGGGTAGCTCGGGGGGAGACATCAAGCGGAGCAATGCTGGTCTCAAGGTTGGGAGGCAAACAATCAGAGGATTAAAAATCCAGTACAATTGGGAAAAGTGAGACAGATAAGTATTCTGATAACTCTATCTAGCTACGAAGATTATCTTCTAGATAGCATGATGCACATGTTACCTTTCTTAAGCAAGTTAAATATTATGAGAAATATCATACCAGTAGTTAAGAAGGGTTTGTATAGAAAATTATAGATTAATGATGGTATTCACTTTCAAAAAAAAGATAGTAGACCTGTAAATTAACGTTTATTTCGCAAGAATAGTAAATCTTGAAGTTAATGAGGTTATGCACTGTCACCACAGGAAAACAATAAAACTTGAAGAATAACTTCTAAATACAAGGATAGTAAAACAATCGAGTATTGAGGTATTCATTGTCAATTTAAAAAACAGTCAAACTGTAGAAACAATAAGCTATAACGAAATTACCCTCATTCAGTCCATAAGACCATAAACTGTATTACATTAATGCCGTTCACTGAGCTTAAATTACCCAAAAGAAATTAGGGAAATCATTCACTAATAATTAATAAAAACATAAATTAAATAATGTAAAGGAAAGGAACCATCTTCTGCTAAAGATTATAGAAATAAACAAGTGGTAAGGAGAGCTGCGAAAAACCCCAGTCAGGGAGAAACGAGGATTGCACCTCGGCAACAGAGCGAGAAATAGCTCTTAGTCCTCAGAAAGGAAATGATAGTAAGTTTACAAGAGCCACTCAATCCTTAGAAGGTAGAGCCGGAACAATCCAAGAACCCAGTTTAGATACAGTTAAACTAGAAAACATTGCAACCAGAACCGAAAGTACAAAATACTGCAAATGGTATGCATGGTAAACCCACAGATAATTTTGCTGCATGTTAAATAGAGAAGACAAACGCTTCAATATAAACAGGGAAATTTATGCAGAGTTAAATCATCAGTTTAGAGTAATGGAAAATAGCCGAATACATCATCAGTTTAGAGTAATGGAAAATAGCCGAATACAGAACTAAACCCCATACGAGGGTTTAACCTCCGTTACATTTATACAAAATATTCTCTCGGAGATACAAGTTGAGACTATGGATCTAAGCCTAAAAACCAACACACAGGGGTGTGCATTGAAAAACCTTTAGACCAACATAATCAACACTTCCAGCGAGCATGAAAATGGAAAAAAAAGAAGTAAAGCCCAAATTGGCTCTTAACTAAAACTCTCCAAAACTCGCATACCTGGTAAGGGAATTGTTGAGAAATATGAACTACAACAGTTGGACAAGAAACCCGAACAATTCCGCACTTGGATTAGGAAAGGTTTGTAAAAAACGCGGAAAACAACTAGGATTAGTTTCAATGCAAATACTTAAGTAAAGAAAAATCAATAACTAATAATGTAGAGGTGGAATCATGGGGAATTTACCTGCTCAAGCGGAAATCAATACAACCAAACCCCTCCATGATGCAAGGATAGAACCAGAGATAAGCTGTGGAAACATGAAGGAACTCAGTTCTAGAGATTAAAATTCAGCCAACAAGAAAAAGAATAATGTTTGGAAGAAGAAAGTGCGAGCAAAAGCCATTACCAAAGGAGGAGCTTCTCAGTTAAGCCTGAGACCAAACAAGCGAATGACAAATGCACCAAAGGTTTGGCTTCCACACTCGGACCATAGTTTGTTTGGCGGGTAAGCATCTCCATCGTCCAATTTGGAGATTTCCAGAACACTGTTGATCTTGCACACTTACTCGCACAAAGGAACTAGATAGAGGCACCACGGTGAACACCCTAGAGACTATGGTCCACAACCCGAGGGAAATCAACCGCCCAAAAAAATTAAAGAATGGCATTAAGATTTTGGTATAGTTGTAAGGCAAAAGTGTATAAGCGTTGAATCTAGTTAAGGCTTAAAATGTGACTGAGCTAATGTGAAGAGACATGTAATCATATCTAATCAAACAAACATTAGTACTCTTGTACCACAATGACATCCGTAAATAATTAAGCTCTAGGTGTAATATAATCCTTTGCTCTAATGTCAAGAGTTTAACCAATGTAACATGTTGACCATTAAAATTGTCTTTCAGAATTTACCTTGAATGTCAATGTGGTTATTTTCTTATACAATTTTTTTATTTTTTATTTTTATTCTTATTTTTATTTTATTTTATTTATAGGTTTCCTGGATATAATGGATTTGTGACAAAAAACAGTATAATAAAAAAAAGAATATGAGGGTTTGGTACCCAATAAAAATGAAATATTGAAAAAAGAAGAGTTCAAGCAAAATGAGAGGGGTGTGGGAATTAAAGGGAGAGAATTAAAAATAGTTTATTAAAACTATAATAATTATTAAATTAAAATAGGTAACGGGAAATATATTAAAAGAATAAAAATTTAAATAAAAATAAGGAGTAAATAATTTAAAATGAATAGAAAAGGAAAAGGGGAAAGAAGGAGAAATTTAAGGAGGAAATTAACGTAGAAATTATAAAGGAAAGGATAGAGGAAATAGGGGGAGAGATGTGATCAAATGAATGGGAAAGAGGAAGAAATGTGTAAGTAAATTGATGGATGACAAGTATTTATGAGTGGCTTTATCTATATTAATCTTCTCTATTGAAAATTTTTGGGTGCTTTTGATATCATGAGCTTCTTGAATGATCTGAGTGATATGAAAAGGGGCAGAAGCTGGATTCTGGTTTGATCGAAAGAAATGATATATATGGAGTTGAATGTGTGCTAAATAATAATTGGCTGAGTATTTAACATGTTTACATATATCATCTTATTGATTTTTACAATGTTTTGTTTGTTTGTTTGTTTGATAGTTTATGTGATTCCTAAGATGATTGCACGACTAACCTGTGGCTTGAGTAGCCATGACCAATGGGCATATAAGTTGTCAAAATCATCTGGAGATAAATTTGCTGAACCTGGGCCACACTATCCCTTAGCATGGCTATATTTTTTCCTATGAAATTTCAAACCGGTGACCTTTACACCACAACGTGCCTTAATAGAACACCATATCACTGTGGGCTATTGATTTTTAATGTCAAAGGATATAAAGTTTCTTAAAATTTCATTAGAGAACTAAAATATTTAAAAACAACTTATTAGTAAATTTATAATATTTTTATTAATAATTTACAAATTTTTAATATTAATTTTTATATGTTTTTATATAAAATACATATACAAATTCAATTATATTGTTTTTTTGCTTGTTAAGTTGTTTATGTCTTCCAGAGATGACTACAAGCTTAACTTTTGGCTTGAGAAACTGCCACCCAAGGGCATCTAAGCCATCAAAATTACCTGAGAATATACCCGACTTCGGCCACACCAACCTTAACATGACTAGTTTTTTTACATCACAGAATGATTTAACAATCCACCCATCACCATTTATTCTATACTCCTAAACAATTTAATTATATAATTAAATATTTCTATAAATTTTTAAAACTATATAAAAAATCAAATTTCAAATCATTAAAACTAAATAAATATCCTTAATAATAACATCCTATACCATTAATATTAAGAAAATTCTTTCGCAATTTCCTATCTAACTAAGATTAGATGAACTCTTTAAGAATTTTCAATAGCATTTTTATGCAAGGGATCAACTCTTTAACAACTTTCCATGCCAATTTTATGTAAAGTTGAATACTGGATTTAAAGAAAGGTAAGGGAAGTGCAATTTTATTTAACAAAATTTATTATAAAATCATTATACAGTTAAGTGAATAATGGAGTTTTTAATAACGTTTTATGTATCCATAGATAAATCGAAGTATAATAATTATATTATATATATATATATTATATATATATATATAAACAAAATATTATTATGGAAGTTAATAATTATCATTAAATTATATATAATATATATTATATATATAACAAAATATATTGTCGAAGTAATTCATCTTTCAATTGTTAAAGTTAATTTCATTTTCAATGTATCTATATATTATAAGATGTATGTGAATAACAGATTGGTTTGAATGAAATGAGAAACAACAATATGTTAAGTAATTTCATTTTCAAAATGAGTAGGTGTATCTATATATTTATGTATGTGAATAACAAATTGGTTTAAATGAAATGAGAAACAAAATTTTACAGTTTTATTTGAATAAATTATATATATGTCACCAAAGTAAATTTAATCAAATAGTTGATTTTAGATTATATTTTAGAGTTTAAATTTTAATATGTCTTCATGGATATGTAAAAGGGAAAAAATCTTCACAATAAAACTAATTATTTTGTTTTTTATTATATTTCGTTTAAGATGTTGCCATATTTAGATATGCAAATAAAAGCTTTCAAATCTATAAAATTTATATTATATTTTGTAGCTTATAATCTAATATGGAATTATGAAATTTTCAAATATACCATTTAAAGTTGTTGCTAAGACCTAGACTTAAAGTTGTTTCTAAGACCTTGTAGTGCTTAATTCCAAATTTAGATTATATTTTAGAACTTACAATTCAAAATAGAATTGTGAAATCTACAAATATATTACTTAAAGTTGTTGTTGAGACTAAGTACTCAATTCCTCTTTTTCTTTATCATGTAATTTCCCAAATTATACAATAATTATAGGCTTTTACGTCTATGTTGAGAGAGAGTTGCATAATGCATCTCTTGCACTTTTACTTCACACCCCAGCCCTTGCACATGACTTAAATCTTGTTATTGGGGAAGGGATGGGGTATCGAAATAAAAAATGGTGATTCTCTTCTCCCATCTTGATAGGCTTGGAGGTGTGGAAATTATAGCATCAAATTCTAAACTAGTCATTATCAAACTCAAGCATGAGATGCAATTGATTATAATGATTTAAAATGGATAGGGATTTAGGAATGAAGAAGTAGCTCAGAGGATTGAAATGACCATTTCCACAACGAGCATCTCTAGTGTTCTCAAATCTCAAATCCTAGAAAATATGCCAATAAGTACATGTTCTAGCTATGTAAAGTTCCATGAGATAAAGATAAATAAGAAGTTAATAAATTCATTACCACATGTTTGAGAGTTAAATACCAATTCCATATTAATTGAAAATCTATTAACTAATTTGTATATATTTAATCACCAAATTAAATTAATTAAATTATGAGTTAATTCAACATAATCCTTAATTTGAAATAAAAAAAAAGATAAGACATACTATGGAGTGGAACCACACTCTCATTTACTACTACTCATGGTCCTCTTTGTAAGAACACATCCCATAGGCTCCATACATATCACCATAATCCTTTACTCTCCCAAAACATGCACTATTTACACTTAAACATCCCAAGTGCTCCAATAATGATGATCATTTATAATGCTAATGCGAAGATACACCATTATACAATAAAACAGACCATTACAACAATTAAAATAGGTTGATTGCAAATTTTCAACTTCTCAAGACCTGAAATGTAATGAAACCACAATCACCAACAAATTCTTCCATTATTGTTTCAAATATATCAAATGGAAGTTTAATATAATGATTTATTAATTATGATCAATTATATGATAATTAAATATTTACCAAATTTATAAGGGTGTTAATACGCTTTATATATCTTTTAAAAATAATTTTAATCAACCTCCACTAAAGAAAAAGTGGCAAAAATAATACTTACTAATATAAAAATCCAAAAAATACCTATCTAAATTAATAAGTTAATTTTAAAATATTTAAATTATTTAATTTTAAATAAATAATATTAAAATATAATATAAATAATATTTTATAGTCAATAAAAACTGCTTCTAGTATTAAAATTAAGTAGATACTCTATGTTTCACAATAATTTCCATTGTTTGGAAAACGCTTCAACAATCTCCTATCCCATTTTAATAAAGCTCACATATTATAATTGAGATTAGGTAGATTTTCTAACGAATTTTAATACCATTTTTATGTGTTGGTAAAATAACGATAGGTTAAGTTTAAGAGGTTTTAAGAACTGATCACGCATGCGGAGCAATGGTGAACCGATCCAAACCACATCTGCATGCTGCTCCACCGCCATGTCCCTAGGAGGGGGCCTCGAGGCCGATCCTCCTCTTCCTCCCGAGATGACGACGTTTAGGAAACTTGTAGCAACATGCAACAAATGCCCAACAAACGAAAACCAGCTGAATTTTTTCAAAAGAATGGAAACCATACCCACAGTTGCCCTGCCGACTGAAGAACCGTGCAGATTGGCTCTGAACCTAGTAGAACGAGGGATTATTGGGCAGTTCACCGGGCTATGGCCCTCGCCTAAAGCTATTGATGCCTGTCTGCAAAGGAACTGGAGATCTCTGGTCAAAGAAGGAATCAAAATTCATTTAGTCGGTAAGGGCTTCTTCGTGTTCATATTTGATTTGATAGAGGATAGGAATCTCATATTCAGAAATGGCCTGTATTTCATGGGCCCTCAGGGTCTGTACTTGAATCAATGGACCTTGGATTTCGATCTGACTCAGGATGTTCCCTCCACTGTCCCCATATGAGTACGCCTGCCACACTTACCTATGCATTGCTAGAACCCCAAATCTATAGAAAGCATAGGCAATAAGTTCGACAAATACATAGATCGTGTAGAAAGAAGGGACCAATACTCCTGTGCGAGAATTTGTGTAGAAGTCGACCTGGAGGAAGGCCTCCCTAAAGCTATAAAGCTCACAGTCACTAATTGGTCTCATATTCAAGTGTTAGACTACGAGCAATTCCCATTTAAATGTCGACATTACCATGGCTACAGGCACTTTGCCATGCATTGTAAAAAGAAAATAGAGGAGGAGGCCGAGAACTCGAAAGGAGAACAATGGACTCAGGTCTAGAAATCAAAATCATCTAAATAGAACAACATAACCAAAGGGAAAGGAGTGCCCATGGGGAGCAGAGCACCTCCCATGGTACAAGGGGAGGGGAGCATAGGCCCTCCAAGAGCAGAGACATCCAACAACCCCTTTGAAATACTCAGCACACCAGAAGAACCCCTAGCTCTAGCAGTCGAAGAGGCTAAACAACAACCCATTACTATGTAAGAAGATAAAAGACCAGAGGAAATAGACCCTCTACAAGCCAAACCTCCAAGAGGTGCCTCTAGCCCCCCATCCTATGTAGAGATGACAAGGAAGAAGTCTCCAGAGATCTCTGGATCCTTGGAAGATGAGACAACTGAGAGGCCTTCGAAAAGAGTTGGGAGGAAATCTCACGGAGAGGCAAGGGAAGAAGAGGATGAGAGACAAAAAA
>APFE030803598.1:107962-125533 GCA_000404065.3 Pinus taeda
CTAATTGAAAAAGATAGAGACATATTGCAGTAGGTGGTTTCACCCACATTGGTTTCCACCTTATATCTTGTGTTCTGTGTTGATTGTCTTCTGCTCTATTTTTCTATTCCTGGTTACTGTTTATATGATCCTGATGCACAGATTAATGTTCAACATCTATAGAATATTTTAAATTATAAGTCTGTATGGTATACGCGGGTTTCCTTATCCGTAGTTGCATATATACGCGGTTTTCTCTAACTGAAGTAGCATATATGTTCTGGGTTTGAAAAAGAAAATAATTGACCATATAATACTGATTCACGTCCCCTCTTAGTATTATTTCCAACATATGGTTGGGCGGTAGATCAAGAAACTATTCATCGGATTGCTCAAGCCTTGGGCTTCACGGGCTTCTCTTCCTGGGACAAATTCAAGTACTTATGCCTGCCTTTAACTCTGGGAACTAGCAAGGCCCCTCATTGGCTAGAAAGTATCAGCAAAATTAAGGCAAAAATGACTGCTTGGGTCAGCTAGTGGCTTAACATAGCCTGAAATCTCATCCTTGTAAAATATGTTCTCTCCTCCCTTCCAATTTATCAGGCTTCATTTCTCTTGTCTCCAAAAATTATCATTGAGCAACTTTCTAAGCTAATTAAAAATTTCCTGTGGCAAGGAGGAAAGGGGAATCAAAAAACATTTCACCTAGTAAGCTGGGACATTGTGACAAGGCCATTATCAAAATGTGGTCTTTACGTAAGAGACCCCGGTTTGGCCAATATGGCTTTGGGAGGAAAGATTCTTTGGAAAATCTTCTCAAATCATCGACATCCTGTAAGTCAATTTCTCATTAAAATGTATTTGCACGGACTCTCAATAAACAATATGGATGAAGGAGCCTCCTACAAAGGAACCACTCTATGGAAGCTATGCAACTGAGGCTAGAAGTTCTTTAAAGATCACCTATACAGAATCCATGGAAACGGGAAAAGAATCGGGTTGTGGGAAGATAAGATCATGGGCCTCCAACCCATCAAATTTGTCCTTGAATTTGCAGATCTGCGTGACTGGCTCACTCTACATGGAATCCACAAGCTGACAGATATTTCTTCATGGGACTCTGGTGGGACATGGATCACCTAGGATTTCCACCGCCTCCTAGATAGGCTGCATCCTCAACATCGCCTCTTCCTAGCTGCGATCCCAGGAATGGCTCCAGTGCATCTCCGCTTAAGGGACAACTGGGGCTAGGGGAAGACCGATGCTTACACAACATTGCAGGGCTTTGCAGCTCTTCAAGAACATCATCTGCAAATCCACTATTCTTCGATATGGCAACATGTCTGGGACCCCTTTGGCCTCCCAAAGATAAACTTCTTCTGCTGGATTCTCATGCACAGAAGGGTCCTGACAGGAGACAACTTAGCGAAACATGGAATTATCGGACCCCGTAGATGCCCTCTTTGCTGCTCGGCTAAGGAAATGCTTGATCATTTGTTTATTGACTGCCCCTTCACTCAAGAAGTATGGACCCAGGCTATGCACGGGCTCAATGCTCAAATCTCAGGGCAGCTCTTAGTAGTTAATTTATTCGCCTCCTGGAAAGGGCGACCCCCTCACGCATTGAATAGAAATTCCACGTGGGCCAAAATCTGGTATGTAATACCAAAATTCATTTGCTGGGAAGTGTGGTTAGAAATGAATGAAGCCATTTTCAAAAAAAGTTTGTGTTCTCCCACTCTAGTGGCTGCCAAAGCCAAAGCATTGATGTTGGAAACTATCGAGAATCAGCCTTATAATCCAGACAATGTGCTCCTCCTTGAAGAGATCAGCTGGCTCGGTGGGACTCTGAGGCGTGCCAACAATAAAAAGAACCCCCCTTGGCCTTGCTCCAACCTAGAGTGGCAGCTTTATACCCCTGAACTGGATTTTCAAAAGTGGTGGAAGAAACAGGGCAAAGTCATGATATTCTTCAATGGAGCCTTCAAAGGAAACCCGAAGATATTAGGAGTAGAGGGTGTAATATACTCCCTGGATGGGCACAATAAAGACAGTTTCAGTTGGGGCCTAGGATAGAGCACTAACAATAAGGCAAAAATCTTAGGACTGCTTAAAGCATGCCAGCTTGCTTAGGGGAATGGAGGAAAAAACATTCAAGTCTTCGGGGATTCGGAAATCCTGATAAAAATATTAAACACAGGTGACTATCTCAACAATCTAGTGCTTAACAAGACCCTGTAGAGACTTAGGAAAGTGCTGCAAAACTTCACCACTAGTTCCTTCTATCACATCCTCTGAAATCTAAAAAAGGAAGCAGACATAAGGGAAAACATGGGCTGACTCTTATCCCAAGGAGAACTTTTAAAGAATGACGAAGTATCTGTTTGGCACCCTATTCCATAAGAGAGAAGTTTTCGAGCAGTGCAAGAACAGGGCAATGGTGGCAATGATCTCCTTGTTACGCCCTCCAACCGAAAAAGTATCTGTCTCCATGTTATTTCCAAATAAACGTAGCAGGTAATGTACAAATGATCTCATCACTTCTGCATTCTAATGACTGCACGGTCTTTGTCATGGCTATGTTTCAACATTATAGTTAGGAACTCATTCCATGCTCGTCCCACTCAACTCAGCCAATACTCCTTCTCGCTTAAGGTATTACCTACAAATTCAACAAATAGGTAATATAAAACAACGCTATGTTAAATATATCCATGAAGGTCGATGAAAACAAAGATGATGCATTGAAGGAATCGAATATGGGCACCTTTAGGTTTCGATTCTTCCTATCATCGAGAAACAAAAATGTATCACATGTTGTTCCTATTTTTGAGGCTCCTGTGCACCATCCTCAAGGTACCCTGTGTAACTAAAACAACAACTAATGCAGAAGATGGATTCTCATCGCATGGCCAATGGATCACCTCCGGATTCTATTGTTGCTGTGTCAAATGGAATCAATCTGCTGAAGTAATATGTAATAGGGGTTGATTAGGCTCTGGGCCAACCTTTCATCACTAAATAAAAATTAACCGCTCCCATTAAAAAAAAAATACCGATAGGTTAAGAGATGAGTTTAATAACCTCCCATATATTTGAGACTAGGTATATTTTATTAAGTAACTTCTTATATTATTTTTATATGTTAGTAAAATATGGAAATTTAGGAGTTGAGGACATATTGGCTACCCAATAAACTTCCCTCATTTTTCAAAAGAAATGGGCTCCTTCTCTTATTTTCTTATTTATTTTCGATTTTGATACCTTGCTTTGAACTGAAAGGATGATTAAGATTTTGAAGCAAAGATTTAATTCTAGATTTTGACATGGTTTTCTTTTATTGACACGTGGTTTGATAATGATCTCCAAAGAACTGAAAGTCAGATCCCTAATCTTAATGATAATGTTTGATATTTTCTCTTGCTGCATAGATAATGCTTCTTAATCTTTGTGCAATTATAAGTATCACAAATATTTTGCACATCCCATAATGATACATGCCTATTGAATCAAGTCTACATGTAAACATTATGTTTTCATTGTGTTTTTGCATGTTTCCTTGCCTTGACTATAGATTAAAGTTGTGCTCAAAGTCATGGTGTTTATGTATTATATAGTTCATGCATTATGAATTTTTTGATTTTTTCCAGGCCTTGTTATGACATATAATATATGCGTTCACATTTTACAATGGTTCATACTCCATGATGTATCAAATATTTCAGCCTTGTGACTATATAACATCACTTAGCACTATTAAAGCTTAAAATTTATATTTCAGTGGTTGTTATGGATTAGACACATCAAATATAACACTATGTCCAATGGTTTTGTTTGTAATCAAACTACGGTAAGGAAAATCTTGATATAACATGCGATGAAATAATACTTGACAACGATAGGTACATATGATGGGATTTACTATGAATAAATTACATTTTTTGTGTGTGATGAAATGGCTTACTTGTCCAAGTTGGCAAACCTAGGTCTCAACACCTAATTACAACATTCATAATTAACATATATCGATCTTTTTGGTCACATTACTGCTTTAAAGTACCATCATTAGCACAAGGTACAACTGTAACTTTGTGTCAGTTAGTCTCTTGATAGCCTAGGGTTACATCCCTGCATTCCTTCCATTCCATTTTTGAGTCTTTGCCTTGCATGTTGCTCTGTAATGGTTAGGGTTTGAAACTCCTTCCTGACTCATTTTACCTCCCTTACAAATAGAACCACATCTGATTTTCATCGGATATTTAGTAATGACTCCTATGGTTTGAACATAGCTAATTGGGGATGCGATTGTAGAGTCTTGTGAGGAATATCTAACTCTATTTCAGGAGGTTGGTTGGTAGGATTTCATTCAATGATTCCAGGGTTATAATGACCAAATGGTTAAGGCTTTCATCTCCACTTTCAATGTACGAAAATCTGGGGTTGGAAATGTAGAGATACATGTCGAAATAAGCTTCAGTTTTGAAGGAACTCATCTCTCCATAGAAGGTGAGATTGGTCAAAACATTGTCCAGTGGGTAACGTCCCTTGATGAAATTTTCTAGCATCAAATAATTGCTCGTATAATGTGAAAGGTATGCCATTCAGATTCCTTAAACTTAAGGGGCAGGAATTGCTATATTTTGTTCGGCTCTTTATCACTAGTGAAGGTAGATATGGGTTTTTCTTTATGTACCACATATGCCTGTTAATGATATTCCCATTTTATTTGCATAAGATTCTTTCCAAAATGGCAAAGGCTTACTAGGGTGAGTGCAAGAATCCAAAAAGTTCTCTATTTCATCATGATTTGATTTTCATTTTGATAAAGCACCATTTGGTCAAGTTTGAAGATGCTTGAGACTTGTTCCTTCTCTGAAATGGTTTTAATAAACCCCATATTAGTGAACAATAGGAAATTCCCCTTAGGGTTTTGCCCAGTTCTCGACCAACTAGTTTGACGCTCTCTCGCTCTCACGGTATTGACAATTCCAACCCTCGTGAGTGTGCCATATTGATGGGTTAGATTTATCTGATGATGCTAGGGTTAAAACACTTGATTCGACATCTGTTTGTGTTACATGAAGTATGTCATGGAAATCATGGTTTCATCACACTGAACTAGAACTCAAATCCAGGGATGATGTCAAGTCAAATTTCTCAGACCATAATCTTCTTTCTAAACCTACATAGGAAAAATAAATTAGCTAGCCAGACCCTCAATCTTGAGTAAATAGTAAACAATTAGAGAAAAATATTCCCTTGTTAAATATTCAATGTTGATCTTTAATCTCCTATCGAGCCTCTGCTAAATAAGAATAAACATCAATATGATGATAACTCAGGATTCGTTGATGATAATGTTCATACCCTAGATGATGGCAGTAACTTTGATAAACATCCCCAGTGCAAGAATGTCTTTGATAAACCTTTACATAACATGTATTAGCAAAAAAGATATTTTATTATGATACCTCATCGTTAACACCTAATTAACGAGCTTGTACATGAAAATAATCATCTCAAAATGCTTAATCAACTTAGGAATAAGAAAAATGATAAAATGCATTTAGGGTTTGAGAAGAAATCATAGTCAGGGGACACTAACGTAATCATTAAATCAACTAATTTTAAAGTTTTCGTTACAGTAGAATCACATGATTGAAATTTTTCTAAATAAATATTATGCTAATTGCCTATTTCTAGGTTCCAAGAATTTGGAGATATGCTTAATTTTTTTTATTTTTATTTTTATTTTAAAGGAAGCTACATAATCTTAGATTTTGTAGCCACCTAATTTCAGTAATTAATATTGATTATTGATCTCATTTCCTTAATTTGTGAATACAATTTCCTCTTCTATGAAAACTGACATTGGTTATCACGGGGATGGTTGCAATCAATATGTCTTAATAACTTCCAAATCTTCTGGGATACCTTATTAGTTATCTTCTCATTCTTTTCTAGATAGTCTTGATACAACCCCACTGGCCGTGTAGATTAGATAGGACATGGTCCAACTTCTTAGGGACCGCCTTGTTATGTTTTAGAGATTCAATTTTTGAAATTTGGACATGGATGGTCGTATATATAAGGCGTTAATTTTTGAGTGAAAGGGGGGTAGATGCTGGAAATTTTGGTGACTATGGAATCTTATTAAACCCTGATATTTATAAGTGTTTTGGTTTGAACAATCTCAACTGACTAATTCTATATAAATGATATTTCAATTTCTATGGTTTTTGTGATTTCTCTTTTGAATGCTATATAACCTTGCTTTGGAAATATTATGAAGAAATAGCATTGTTTTCCATGATTGCATTTTGTGAATAACAATGAGATAATCACATTTTTTCCCTTACTATGTTAGTTCTTTTCATATATACACATTCGATTGAATTAACCTTTCAAGACCTATGTCTTAAAGGATAATTATGATATATACATTTCTCAAGTCCGAGTTCTTATGACCTATTTCTGGTGATTTGGATTATTTGAGTATGTTTCTTGCATATGAACAGGACTAATACTTATAGTGTAACAATTTCTACATTTTTATAATATTTTACTGCTTGCCTACTGATCTATTTCAAGGTTTAAGTGCTGGAAGGTTTACTATTTTGTTTAAATTGTTATGGTTAATTAATATTCCCTTGGATGAGAATAATAATAGGAAATTCTATGTATTTGTAATGAATTTTGATGCCAAATATTACAACAAATTCAGACTTTTCTGTGTTTGTTTAAAAGGATTAGAGGGTTGCATTATTATAGTTTTTCTGCCTTTTATATATCACATTAAGAGTAATCTATATTCTAAATTATAATTGTATTTATAATTTAGATCTAGTATTTAGTTTTCATTTCAAATATTCAACATTACACGAAGAGAACATCATTCATTCTTTATTGTTAGTACCAGTTACATCCGTTTCTGGTGTCTCTTCTTTATATCATATTACTTGTACAATTTATGTACCATTAATTGTATCATAGATTTGTATATTAAGACCTAATTATTAACTATATTGCCGTATTATATTATATTAATTATTTAACCTTTAAATTAGGCATATCAACATAAAATAATAGTCTTAGGCTCATGCATATATAACATAGATAATTTTAAGATTTCCTTTTATTTTCTTCACAAGAGAAAGATTTCAAAAGGATAACAAAGACTTTAAAACTGTCAGGAGTGGCTATTCAAATGGCTTTGGTTAAGTGAAAAACTCTCATTTATGCCACATCCCCTTTGTTAACATAAGTTTCAAAACCACACATAAACAAAATGACATTAGAAGGAGGGAAAATATGACTTTAAATGGCTAAGGGTAGTCATAAATGGAAAACCATTCACTCCCTTATTGTCACTAGAAGTTACTCAAACCTTGTCATTATTGAATTTTCCCCTAGTTCTTAGGATGATCCTATTCCTGAATAGACGACCAACGAACCCATAACTATGATTCTTTCTCAGTTCTGATATGAGATTGACGAGTGTCTCCAAATATCTCGAGAAGTCCTCTCAAGGATTCAAGTGAGACTAGAGAGAGAAAGATCTCTTGGAAGACAATTATCTGAATGTCTTGTTAACCCCATTGAATTTCATCTAGAAGAACCTACTGTGTTGGATCCTCGGGTAGGAAGTTACTGTGTTGGATCGTCGGGTAATAAGTTCTCAAACTAGCCTACCTTTAATGACATATTACATGACATTTTAACTTTTATAATTAAGCTTAATCAATCAGTGTCTAACGACCTGCTAATGAATATACATAGCCTACTCTTTAGGAGGTTCTGGTCCACCTCCTTCCCTACCTAGCTTATCTTCTTCTCCCAAGGATTCCTTTGACGAGGAGAGTTATTCATCGAATAAGTCATCTAATTCTTAGGATTCTCCACATATGGCTAATAACCAAGCAAACAACCAAGGTAATCAAGAAAACAACCCTTCCACTCCATGGCTCAATCAAGATCTTGTGGTTGTTCTAGGTGTGCAATATCCTCTTCCAAAAAACTATCACAAATTTCTCCCTAAGTTTGATTGAGAATCTAAACAACTAGTAGAAGATCACATTAAGGCTTTCATGTTAGCCATTAGACAAAATAATGTTATCCACGAAGGTGTTATTTGGAGGTTATTCCCATGTACTTTTGAGGGAAAATCTACAACTTGGTATTTTTCACAACCCTCGTAAAGTATTATGTCCCAGGCACAGTTTGAAACCACCTTCCTAGAGAAGTTTGGGGATGAAAAACCCCCATAGGTATTAGTCATGGAAATATATAATATGAAGATGTAAAGTAAGGAAGGGATAAAGGACTTCAATGTGAGATTTCTTGCATTTAAAAAAAGATTCTTAATGATTCTATGCTTGTTGAGAACCTGGTAATTTCTTATTATGTCAAGGATTTTCCTACTTAGATTTCTATGTGGGTTAAGAGGGCCCAAAAGGCCACTTTATATGCAACATTAGATGAAGCTCTATCTGTTGAGAAGGACATGCTTAACCTTAAGCAATATTTTAATAAACAAAGTGATCAAGTCTCATCATCCAATAAGAAAAACAATGTCAAAATCATCTGCTAAAAAGCAGGACCAACCACCTTTTGATGTTGAAAGAATCTAAAAATTCCTTAATAAGATGACTAATGAAGTCATTGATCTTAAGAAAAATTCAGCAAGAGGACCATCTAATAAAGAAAATTTTAAACCATCTTTTAGAAAACAATTTCAAAACAAATCTTCTCCCCCAAATGAAGGTCTTACTGTTGAAGGGTTATCAAACATTCTACAAGCAATAATAGTAGGAATCAATTCAAATTTCGAGGAAAATGAGATAGAGAAGGTTGAAGATAACAATGAAATAGAATATGAAAAACAACCACCTCATACCATGGGTCATTTTTCAGACAATATGTTTGAATATCATCCTGGCTCAATTTTTGCAAATCAACACCAATATAACACACACAACAAAATCCTAACTGATAATCAAGATTCTTCTCCTTTAGATAAGGGAAATAACTCCAAAAAACAACTAGGAAATACACATATATGTTTTTTCTCTAAATACAGAATATGACCCAATTGAAGATATTAAGAACCTAAAAGCCAATAGCCCTTTTTGAGCAGCTTAAAATTCCCATAATTTAGTAGAAAATTCAGCAACATATTGCTAAAGATTCCATTAAATTTTTTTTTCTCCCAGTGGGAATGTGGCTAGTTTTGATAAATATTCGATTAATTATGTTAAGATCTTGAAGCATAAAAAAATTCTTCACAAAGAAGAAGCATCCTCCTTTCTTGCTCACTTTTGAAATCTTTAATCAGAATGTCCATAATTAGATGATTGACTCTAGATCCTCCTCCAATGTCATGCCCCTTATGTGCGCAAGAAACTTAATGCTCAAATGAAACCATCCGAGGTAAAGATTGGACAACTTGAAAAAACCAATGTCAAGTTGGTAGGAGAACTGAATGATGTTTTGATTATATTATCTTCTGACCACAGAGTTCACCAAAAAATTGATATAGTGATTGTAGACATACCTAAAGGTTATGGCATATTCTTGAGGTGGGTTTGGATGCAACACTTAAAAGGTTACTTGGATACAAATTTGACTCATCTATGTTTACCCTAGAAAGGGGAACCTAATAATATAAGAGTTAATAGAGAACACTATATGAAACATGTCGTTACTAATATTGATAGTCTTAATGAACTAAGTATGTGAAATGATTCCTTAACCATGGATTCATTTTTCGGAAGTTTTTCTACCGAAACCTCTCCTTTTACAAATACTAAGAAAAATCTAAACTTATGTCTGTCAAAAAATTGGTGACAACTAATAAAAAGATACTTGATGTCAATATTGATCAAAAAAATGAACTCTGGTCATTATACTTTGATGGATCCAAGTCAAAAAATGGTGTAGGAGCTGGTTGTTTGCTTCTAGATCCCGAAGGTGATAAAAATTTTATTGCTTAAAGACTTGAATTTGAATGCACTAATAATATTGCAGAATATGAGGCACTCATCCAAGGACTCAAGAAGGCTATTGACCTTGGAGTTCAATGCTTAAGGGTATATGGTAATTTTGAAATCATTGTCAAGCAGGTACGAAATTATATACATTATGTTTCGACTCACTTGAGGAATTGACAAACTGAGGTATGGGATATGATTTCTAATTTTTAGCATTTAACATTAATTCTATCCCTAGATCTCTCAACCAAGAAGCTGATTTATCAGCTAATATAACATCTAAGCTAATTCTCGTTGAAGGTTTTCAACCAGATTTTTTTTTGTTGAACTGATTTTTAGACCCTCTATTCTAGACAATATCATTGGTTGGTGTGTTTTTAATGATGAACAACAAATAATTAAGTTAGCACACTCATAATATAGCTCACATTATGCTGTGATTGATGAATTGACTCATGAGGAGAACCTCCATAATTTCTCGGCAAATACAAAATCAATGGTCATTGGATGATCTTTTTGATTTGGTAAACCCTATCCCTAAACCCGTTTAATGGCTAGAAACATTCTATGAGTTACATGATAAATTTAAAAGAGATGTTAACTACAAAACTAATAACTCTTCTAAATTTGGGGACTAAAACGAATCGACAAAACATAAATTTGGGAACAAAAAAAGAATACGTCATTCGTCTGTTCAAGGAATACAAGGATGTATTTGCTTGGACGTATGATGATATGAAAACCTTCGACCCCAACATAATGCAACATACCATCCCCATAAAACACAAAGTAATACCTTCCAATAAAAGTTAAGGAAGATGCATCCCAGTCTCAAAACCACTATTAAAGTGAACTTAACAAGATTTTGGCAACCAAAATAATTTTCCATATTTGTCACATGCAATGGGTTGCAAACCTAGTGCTAGTAAATAAGAAGAATGGATACATTCGACTTTGTGTCGAATTCAAGAATTTGAACAAAGCTTCCGACAAGGACATTACCTAGTTCCTCCCATGGAGAAAATCCTACAACGAGTGTTTGGCTCTAAAAAATTGTCCCTTCTGGATGGGTTTTCATCTTATAAACAAGTTATGGTATTTCACGTTGATTAATTGAAAACTTCTTTTAGAACTCCATGGGGAACCTTCGCCTACAAAATAAAATCCCTTTGATTTGATCAATGTTGGGGCAACCTTCTAGTGGGTGGTAGACATTGCCTTTCAGGGATTAATAAATGAATCCATTGTCATATATCTTTTTGATGTCACCATTTAATCCAAGAGGATATTTGATCATATTTCTGACCTTAGAAGTGTGTTTGAAAAATGCAGGAAGTTTGTTATTTCCTTGAACCCCCAAAAATCTATCTTCCTAGCTATTGAGGGAAAATTGTTAGGATGTATTATCTATAAATATGGCATAATGACCAGTCTTGAAAGAAATCAAGCCATTAATGGTATGCCACCCCCCAATTCTAAAAAGGCTATGTAATCCTTTTTAGGAAAGATCGCTTTTGTTAGATGGTTCATCCCTAGTTTTTTGTTTTTTTGTTGTTTTGTCTTGTTTTTGTTTTTGTTTTTGTTTTTGTTTTGTTTTTTTGTTTTGTTTTGTTTTGTTTGTTTGTTTGTTTGTTTTTTTTTTTTCTCTGAAATTGTCAAACCACTTCAAGATTTGGTTAAAACAAATTCTAACTTTAAATGTGGAGATCAAGAAAAACAAGCCTTCTGCATAGTTAAGCAAGGAATCTTTGAAGCTCCTTCTCTAATGAGCCCAAATTTCTCCAAATATTTTACACTTTATACTTTTGCTTTTGATTATGCATATGCTACTATCATTACTCAGAAAAATGAGCTTGATTACGAAATTCCTATTGCTTTCATGAGTTCAGCCTCTAAGGGAGAAAAACTAAATTACTCAACATTGGAAAAAAAAGCATTTGTTGTCTTTAAGGAAATAAAACACTTTGTGTCCTACCTACTCAAATCAAAACTAAGTTTATTGTTCCCCACTCAACAGTAATAAATTTTCTAGTGCAAAAGGGGTTCTGAGAAAAAATGGCACACTGGATGACAACCCTTCAAGGCTATGATTTAGAAATAAAACCTGCTCAGGTTTTAAAGGGTCAAGATCTCTTCAAATTGGTCGTTAAATTTGTTAATTTTCCTGATCAAGATCCAGGCTATTTTGACGATGAAGTATATTTAATACAAAATGAAGCTTTGCGTGTATCTCATAATCCAAATTCATGGCATTATGATATTAGATTTTATATATTGAACGGTACGACACCACCTCATCTTGAGGCAAAGAAAAGAAGAGCGTTAAGGCTTAAGTCAACTCCTTTCCAACTGATTAAAAAAATCATTTTCTGTAAAAACTATGATGGGGTACTCTTTCATTGGTTGGAATAAGAGGATTCTTGTAAAGTCTTATAAGAACTCCATTCCAGTCCCGCTGGTGGCCATTCAAGGATGCCCATGCTATAGTCCAAAAGTGTGAAACCTACCAAAAGGTTGCTGGTAGGGTTAAAAATTATGTGTTTCCTCTTCAACTCATAACTGTTGAAGCTCCCTTTCAGCAATGGGGCTTAGACATAGTTGGTCGTGTGAACCCTTCCTCCTCTCATCAACATAAATAAATAATAACAACTGCTAATTATTTTACCAGATGGGTATAGGAAACCCCCTTGCGAGTTTTAATGATAAACATGCAATATCTTTCTTAGATTCTAACATTATCACTCATTTTGGTGTTCCAGAAACACTAGTTTTTGATAATGCATCTTATTTTCCCTCTCATGATTTAGATGTGTATACCTTAGAGAAAGGGATTAAGATAAAGTTTTCAATCAACTATTACCCTCAAGGTAACGGTCTTGTTGAATCTTAAAATAAAAAATGTTAAAAATACTTAAAAGAACAATGTATGATCACCACAAAAATTGGCATACTTCTCTCTTTAATGCGGTAAGGGCTGATCAGGTAACTTCGAAAGTTGCGATTGGTAATTCTCCATTTTTCCTTATGTATGGTAGAGAAGCAATTCTTCCTCCTAAAATATTGCTGCCTTCTTTACTTCTATCTCAAAAGTACAAGAAGTTAAATCTCCAGCCATGCAAAACAAAATTAATGCCTTGCTCAAATTGGAAGAAGAAAGAGAGAAATATGAACAAAAGTTTCATCAACATTAACTAATTGTACAATGTTGGTTTTATGGAAAGTCTTCTTTTGATTGAAATGTTGAGGTAGGTGATTTTGTTCTTAAATAGGAAAAAACACACGAGGATAAAGGGGATAATTCAAAGTTTTAGAGGTTATGGCTTGTGCCTTTCATTGTTATAAAAAAAGATTGGCCCCAATACATTCCATCTCGAAATTCTGGAGGGACAATCCCAACCCCTTATAGACAATGGTAACCCCTCAAAAAAAATATTTCCTAAATCCCTTGGGGGATGTTTTAACTCTGTAAATATGATTTAATGTTTTCATGTGGTTATGATTTGAGTGTGCTTTGGATTTCTATTGTTGTTATTTTATTGTGATAAGTCCACTATTTGAAACAAAAATTTTCTGTCTAAAATTTCTTTCAAGGGAAATTTTGAACATATGTTCCTTTTTCTGTCGATTCTCTAATTCAATAAATTTCTTGCTTCAACTTTTCACTAATTAGAAAAATAGTTTTCTGTTCAAGATATATGAAAAATTTAGCATCACTATAGAAACAACCTTTAATTTAGTTCACATTTTATTAACATATTTCATTATTCAGTCAACAAAATTGTAATAAAAAGTATAATAAGTGGAAGGTTGGTGATGGTAAACTTCTTACGCCATCCACTGCTCTTAAAGAGTTTTTTTGTTCAGATCTGATTCCCACTTGTTACAGGATCCCTTTGGTGGTTACTTATTCATTACATTAAGTTACTATTAATAGATTTGGCTGAAGGATGAGAGATTTCATCACGATTTGACCTACCATGATCATAGATGATCAAGAAATGACATCATCATATTTGGTCACTGAGCCAAGGTGATGGCTTTCAATCATCATACTATAAGACAAAAGGTCTCATCACAAGTTGTCTTGTTCATTTCCTAATCTTATGTGAATGGAAATGTTGTCATCTAGCCACCAAAATAGGTCGCCGATCTTCAACCAAACATTGAAAAGTAAAGAAAATCAAAAGAAATTTATAAATAAAAATCCTAACAGTGGGATAAAAGCATATGAATTCAAGTTAAAAAGCATCCTTGTCGAGGCTATGGATGCATGACTAGAAATAGAGGTGATGCCTGTGGTATTGAAGTCATGTTTACACTGCCTGCCTGATTAGCTGTTTATTTATTTTAGAAGTGTTGTTTATATATTATTTTGAAAACTATGAGTTATAATGGACTTTAGTTAAATTTATGTGTAGCGATGCAACTCATGAATAAGTATTTATGAATGATAGATTTCAATAAGTTCTAAGTTGAATCAGAGTAATCAATTCTCAACTAGTTTGACATCTATTTCTAATGCAACATCTGATTTGTGTTTCCTTTATCTTACATATTTTTTAGTCAGAGAGAACTGGTTCACCTAGTGAGTTTCCAATTTTTGGTAACTCAACAGATTCCCCACTTATTTTTCAAATGAAATGGGCCACTCTTCTTATTTTATTATTTATTTTCGATTTTGATACCTTTCTTTGAACCAAAATGATGATTAAAATTTCGAAGCAGAGATTTGCTTCCAAACTTTGGTATGGTTTTCTTTTCATCTGCATGTGGTTTGATGATGATCTCCAAAGAACTGAAAGGTAGATCACTAATCTTAATGATAGTGGTTGATGTTTGGTATTCCAGTACAGATAATGCTTCTTCACGTTTTTGCATTTATACATATCACATATCTTTTGAGCAACCCCATAATGCTATAGGCCTATTGAATCAAGTCTACATGTTTTCATTATGTTTTTTCAGATTTCCTTGACTTGACTGTAGATTAAAGTTGCACTCAAAGTCCTGGTGTTTATGTATTATATAGTTCATGGATTATGAAAGTTTCGATTTTTTCCAGGCCTTGTTATGACATATAACATATGTGCTCATATTTTACAATGGTTCATACTCCATGATGTATCAAATATTTCAGCCTCATTATAATATAACATCACTTGGAAACTATTAAACCTCACAATTTATATTTCAGTGGTTGTTGTGGCTTAGACACATCGAATCTAACACTATGTCCAATGGTTTTGTGCGTAATCGAACTATCTTAAGGAAAATCTCAATATGCCATTCGATGAAATAATACTTGATAGTGATAGATACATATGATGGGATTTTCTATGAATAAATTACGTGTTTTTTGTGATGACATGGATTACTTGTCCAAGTTGGAAAACCTAGGTCTCAACACATGGTTATACCATTCACAAGTAATATATCTCGAGACTTGTGACCAAATTACTGCTCTGAAGTACCATCATTACCACAAGGTACAACTGTTACTTCATGCTAGTTAGTCATTTTGTAGCCTAGGGTTGCATCCCTGCATTCCTTCCATTCGCGGTTCGAGTCTTTTCCTTGCATGTTTCTCTATAATGCTTATGGTTTGAAACTTATGTCTGGCTTGTTTTACCTCCCTTGTAAATAGATTCACAATTGAGTTTCATCGAATATTTAATAATGCCTCCCATGGTTAGAACATAGCTGATTGCTGGTGAGATTGTAGAGTCTTATGAGGAATATCTAACTCTATTTCAGGAGGTTGTTTGGTGGGATTTCATTCGAAGTTTTCAGTGTTACAATGACCAAGTGGTTAAGGCTCTCACCTCAATGTTCAATGGTTGAAAATCCATGGTTGGTGATGTAGAGATATAGGTCGACATAGGATTCATCATTGAAGCTACTTGTCTCTCCCCAGAAGGCAAAGATTGGTCGAAAAATTGTCTAGTGTGCAACGTCCCTGTTGGGCCTCCAAAATGTCTTGAATTTGACATCCACTTTCACCTTTATCACCACCATTTCACTCACATGTCGCAACTCCATAACCATATAACCTTTCATTAGCCACCATTTTCATAAATATATGGGTTAGGATCCTTATTTACCAAAGTTATTTATTTTATGTGTTTAAAGTGAATTTATGATTAAAAACTAGGAAATTAACATGGTTTCATGTATCTATATATGTGGTTTGAGTTTCATGACGTGTAGGTCATTTGGAAGCTTCCAAGGCACCCTTATGTGGCCTCCAATGCTCAAATTCGAATTCCCTTCAAAGGAGATTTGGATAAAGGTCAAAGAAGGATATGCATCCTATTTGGATTGTAACTCTATGAGGTGTCTCATCATTTCTTATTTGGATTAGAACTCTCTGAGACACTTAGGGATATGTGTCTCATTATGAGCTATTTGGTTGTAACTATATGAGATTTTAGTGGATCTTCATTATATAGGGTAGTTACTTATGTACTTGTATAAATAGGAGAGCCTCTCCTCTAAAAAATGGTGTGTAAAGTTGGAGAAATGCTCATGTTTTTAATAGAGAATTTGGAGCTTATACTTGGAGATTTGAAGATTTAATTTTGATTGCATATGGAGCTTCTTCACTTGCCATCTTCATACACCATTAGAATGACCATCTAATGATTGTGATATTGCATTGCTTTCATAGATTAATATTTATTGTTTTCATAGCTTAGATTTATGAATGCTTTCTAGGTTTGATTTTGTTTGATGAATATCTAATAGACATGACTACTTGCTCATATGAAAGGTTCACCTTTTCCAGGATTGAGTAACATTGGGATGTTAGAAAAAGGCATTAAACTTTAGTTGCTTTTACTTTGCTTTAATAGATTTGATTTTGGTTTAATGAATATCTAATAGACATGACTACTTGCTCATATGAAAGGTTCACCTTTTCCACGATTGAGTAACATTGGGATGTTAGAGAAAGGCATTAAAATTTAGTTGCTTTTACTTTGCTTTGATAGATTTGATTTTGGTTTAATGAATATCTAATAGACTTGACTACTTGCTCATATGAAATGTTTCACCTTTTCCACGATTGAGTAGCATTGGGATATTAGGGAATGCAATTAGATCTTAGTCATTGTATTTGTTTTCTACCCCATTTACGCTTTCCTAGATTATATTTATCTTTCGAAATTGAAATTAATCTCTAGCACATATAGTGCAAGTATGTTTCGCAAGTCCACGGACCCTCGTGTTGATAATTTATGTGTAACAGCACAAATAAAACTAAAATTAATGTAAAAAGGAAAACAATTCTTTAGTGAAATTATACCTGCCGGCTGCGAAGTGACCACAAGATTTGGGGACAACTCTCCTCCCAACCGTAGGCTCAATTGTGCAGGATTCTGCTACAACTGGCCACCCCCGAGCCCTCAATCAACGACTACTGCTAGTATTCCTAAGTCTCAGTACTCTTCCAAGAGAATGAAGACAAAACCTCAAAATGATCCCCCCTTCCATCCTCCTCATCATTCCTTAAATAGAAAAAAACATTGGATGGGAAACCACATGCACACCCTCCATGTGTCTGCATGCCACATGCCCACCCTCCAAGTGTCGACATGCTAATTTT
>APFE030803602.1:1174-14230 GCA_000404065.3 Pinus taeda
TTTCATGACCGCCACCCTGAACCCTGTATCATTAGATCGTTTTCACCTCCAAAATCATTTGCTTCATTCCATGTCATAGATGTGGGATTCATTAAGGCCCTCCTCTGACAGGTCACTTCTTTTCGACATCAACTCATTATCCAAGAAGTCGACCTAGGAACAACCCTTTCAGTACTTTGAAGCTTGCATGCCTCAATGGCAAGTTTCTCACTTTCAGCGACAAGTTTACATTAATGGCCTTCGACAGAGAGATTTTTCGTGGCGTTCGACGCCCAGTCCTTTTCCACACTGCGTGAATTGTACTGTAGTACCTTGAGGGTCACTGTCATTATTGGTGATTCCTCTTGCACCTGTTAACAGCTTACATCATTGGCTGGTAATCAGGCGATGTCTTTCCATGTTCGACTCTAGAACATTTTTTCACATGGATAGACTTGTACTCCGAGTGAAGATTGAACGAGTGTTGAAGACCCCGGATCTAGTTTCATCCATTCGGGCTGTGGTATATTTAGGAATATAAAGACATCAAATGTACATCATTGCCAAACAGATGATCATCCAAATCAAAGGATGATGAGTCCAAATCATTAGTCTGCTACATAGACGATTGTCTATCCTATGTACATGAAAATGAATTTATAAAGCTGAGCATGGGAATTCCTGCCTCAGCTAGATCATGAAAAATATTATGAAGATAATCTATTGTAATGTATCTTATTACAGGTCGCCTCCCAGCTTGAAAAAACTTTGGATCCTCATGATAAAGCATTTCACCCGACATCAAAAGATTAACGACCTCATGCTTTAGGGGGCAATTGTTATAGACATTTTTGGGCACTACAACCCAAATCATAAATGTCCATAAACTGAGGGCTCCTATGTCCCTAAAAGTGTTGCTTTACTACCTAAAGGAACAAGGTCAGCTTATTACATCATCTCCCAGAAGTTCACTAAAAATTGTTCATAAATGGTCAAAACTGGACCATACTGAATACCCAGTGCAGAGGGTGCGATGCATATCACCTTCCCAGCGTAAAGGGTGTGATGCATATTGGATGGCCCCTCTATAGGGTGCGATGGGCGAGAATGGACAATTGGCAGAGACAGTTTGCGAGGTGGAAGATCATAGAATCTTCCAGAAGCTTCCCCTCTGACACTTACTTCTCTGTTTTCGACCAGGGATGAGTAAGAGATCATCAGTCTCCGAGTGGAATCATGAACTATCATAGAGAGGAAACTAATCAAGACCCCAGAAGATGACTCACCCCCCTGCAATCATCTATATATGGATCCCTCATCATAGAGATCCAGAGGTTGGAATACTGTATCTTGTAGAGAAGTGTTGTTGGTTTTCTTGTGAAACTTCATATTGTTGGGTGATCTAAGGTTTACTTGAGGTGAAGAAGGGCTTTCTTGCTGGAGGATGATGCTGGGTCAGAACAATTGGTTGTAATCCTCTTACTATTCTTGATATTAATAAAGCTATTCAAGTTTTCCTCCGCATTCTTGTATGTTTGATTGTATATGCATTTGTGTGGTTAATACATATCTGATCCTATGTTATTTATGAATATAGATCTATGTCCTTTGATAGTATTATGCTGCTTTGATTCCATAGGTGCTCTTTGAAGCTGGGCAGACGAAGAGGAAGCGGCAAAGATCTATCAGGAAGGAGAGGAATCAAGCAATGAACCAAGTACAATACTAAGGTTGGTGTCCTTTGTTCCACTCTTATCTATTTTTCATAAAGGAAAGTGAAAGTAGTCTTTACTTGTTTGTTTCTAAGATAGCTACCAGTCTTAGTGGGAATAGGAGCTCCGAGTGGACAATATTCCCAGTAAGAACGGGCATTTTTTACCTGTCTGTGCATGTTGTGCCCTTTTTTGTATCTGTCCTTGTTGTGCTTCCTTCTCCTATCTGGATAGCTCGTGTTCCCTCTGGAGTTGCTCCTTCAGCTCATGCAACAACTTCATTGTTTCCTCCATCCTCTTTTTTCTCTCTGCCTTTCCGCAGTCCTCCTATAATGCTATTGCCTCTTCACTTCTATTGCCAAACTCTATTTCTACACAAGTGGGTCTACTCTAAACTTGAAACTTTTCTCTACCTCTTCATTGTCGATAATCTTTCTCTTTCCTTTGTCACATGCCGGTATGTTTACCTCTACTGTTGCTACTGTTCGTGCTCTCCTGGATGCTTCTTCACGCTACTTTGATAACCATTCCACAACAATGACGACCGGTTCATTAGGCCTGGAGAAGTTGTGACAATATCTCCATGGGTATTCCTCAGCCCAAAGACACGCCCTGTGGATCCATGGAAACTATACTCTCGCGCAGTGATCCTTCACAAAACAATGTAGATCTTACAAATTAAATCTTTTGGTGCCCAAAGGATATTTCTTGAACTCTTCTATTTCGGCATTCGCATGCTTGAGATTCCATATCTCATAAAACCCAACCTACAATAGAAGAGTGGGTCAAGGTACCTTCTTCTTCCGGTGTAGCCTAGTTGAAAGTCATGCTGAGATGTGGTATGAGACTTCTTTCATGACGAGCTTGTCCACGGAAAACTTTGAAAAAACATGCAGAGGCTTATTCGTGATGTACATGCATATGAGGGTGCCAAGAAGTGAGGCATACCAATCTACTATGTTAACCAGTGCCTCCATTGCTACCTTCGACATGCAAGGTGGATCCTGCTAAAATATCATATTGTACAAAGGGGTGACAAAATGATCTAACAGCTGTGTGATGACTCTGCAAAAGCTACATTCTGAAAATAATTTACAATAAGTGTTCACAAAGGTTTTCTTTAATGTCCATGCACACTTCAAGCCCGGTAATTCCTCACAAGAATAGATTGCATCCAAGATGTAACTGGACATGTAGATTTCTTCTTGCTTACCTTTGGTTAGCTGCCAAGCTCCTATTATGTTTTCCTTCAGCCTGTGAGCCAACATGTTGGACTAGTTGCATGCTTTTCCTTCACTGGCCAGTTGGTCCAACACGATCGCTCAACACTATGAGAAGGTCTCTATTCTCTCTTGTCCATACAAGTGACAAGTGAAGATGACCAAGTACTGATACACCTTCTGCAGTATCTTCATATTTTAAATCTGGTTGGGTGTCATCCTGAATTTGGCTCACTCCTTAACCTAGTTTTCCAAGATATCCCTAGAGTTGGTATTGTTATTGGGTATGTTGAAGGGTGTCTCCATGGTGATCACTGGCTTTGGCAAGTGGTACATCTATTGATAATATTGTGCACTCAAGGTAGCAATATATTTCCTACTCATACTGGTCAATGTCATCATCTTGGGATCAGTGTGCAAGACAATATCATGTATCATGTCTGCACATGGGAACGTAGGATACCTGCATGCAATCTGGTACAAGCTGAACTTGTGAATGCTCACATAGACTTGGTGTTCTTCAAGGTATTCCCAAAATGTGCCCAAGAATGAATCATTGACCTCTTGCCATTTCAACTTAATATCTTTGTCTATGATCAACTTGGTGTCTTTGTATATTGGCAAACTCATAGACACTCGCTCAACTATTGCTCCGGTTGTGCTTCTGTCAGTGTCCTTTGATCTTGCTATCTCAGAGGCAATTGATCCTAAATTGCTGAGAGATGGAAGACTTCTTGTTATATCTCGAGACATGGTGAAATTCATGGTAAGAAATCTGTCAGTTAAAACCAAAGAAAACTTAAGGACTAGCATGCAACATACTCAGGGAACTACTGGCAAGGATTGCACAATTTTCACTGGGAATCCAGGAGACTAACTTTTGGAAGTGCGCAAAAGGCAGTCGAGACTGTTGGGAGGCTGGTTGATTGTTGGAATTATGCAATGTGCAATCCAAACTGGCCTACTAGGTGCTGAAATTGTGCAATGCGGAATTTAAACACCCAAGTGGTGTAGGCCTAGGGACTGCATTATGCAATTTTCTGGGCCAGCAGTAACTGCCTCTCAAAATTGTGCAAAGCAAGACTAGAGGACACTGACTGGCCAGATTTTTGCATTTTCTGGGAGGAAGGTAGTGATCCAGGTCTGGGTGTGACAAAGGACCCTTCCAAGACCTTTTACTTTCGTGATGTGTTAGATTGCATTTTTAAAATAACATAAATGAATACATGTGCATTTTGTAAAGAAGAGGAACATGTCAATCATCAGCAACATAAAAAGCATAAGCCATTGATAATGGAGTTCGTCCATGAGGGACTACGTCTCCGGGCACTGATGTCAAGATGGTGTAGGCCGCTGCATTAAGTGTTGTCAATAGTGATGATGTACATAAGACATGATGTTGCTATCATACAAGGAAAATTCCCTCACGCAGGAGTCACTCCAAGAGATGTTCCACTATAGGAACTCTCAGTCAAATAGAACTCCTATCAGTATGACATAAAACTCATGCATAATGAGCATCCCACCAACATGGCATAAAATGGATCTCAATGCAAACATACATGATGACAACATGAGAATCCCATCATCATACAATAAAAGGATCTCTAACAAAACATGACGAATCATGACAACAAGTACATCACATAGACAATTCCGCATCACATCAAGTAGGAATCATTAAAACAAGTAATAAACAATTTACCTCATTAACATCAAACATGGATTTGTGCAGCTTAATGAATAGCAAAAGAAGTACATGAACGCACTACATATACCTGACAACCAGGGGCCACCTGAAGAAGTGGATGTCGAACTGCTGAAGCTATTCATGCCATAGATCTCATGGCATCAATCACATGGAAATGGTTGCTCACACATAAATGCTAACACCTACATTACACTTAGAAAAGTGGCTGAAAAATAGAATAAGCAAATGAAAAATCTAAATGCACCATCATATTTGTGCCATCGAATAGTGCAAAGTTGACTGTCAAATTTTTGAATTCTAAGAAATTGAGAATCCAGGACTCAAGGAATCTTTTAGATTCCCCCTAGATTCCTCAAAGATTCTACTCCATAGGTGGACTAGAAATTTGCAACTCCAAAGGCGAATCCGACCTTTCCATTGTGATCCTTGTGGAAAATGATGAACTATAAACTTGACTATATTCCGACATGGAGAAAAATTACCTCCTCGGGAAAATTTCAAAGACGATGGTTCCACTCCCTATTTCTACAGTAGTCATGGTTCCAGCTCCATACTGAAAAATGGCTGAAAAATGTAGAACTATGATGGAGAAGCAGACAACACCATTGCACTCATGGCATCAAGAAGTGTTGAAACCATATAAAATTTGTCAAAATTTGACAAAGTGAAAATTCGGCCCTCCTACAAAATGTTGCCTCGAACTACATGCCCTGCCTCCTCTTCCTAGGTGCACTGACAAATGAGGGTTTAAGTATAAATTTGTGGGTGGACTAAACAATGAAGTAGTTTTGGTATGTTGGTTAAGGAGCTTGGTTCATATGGAGGAGGTCGAGTGGTCAAACCCTGCCTCGTCCTTTTCTCATACACTACAACATTTTTTCTTTCTTTTTAATTTAGAGTCTCAGTTGGACCAGGCCGGCCTTGGGTGGCAAGCCTACCTTACCCACCTCCCGCTTCACTTTTTTTATGTGGAGGGGTGGTGGCATTGATAGCCCACGCCCCCTTATCATTGGTTCTCCTTTATGTGGTTCCCAAGGTGGCAGGGTCATGGCCACCCACCCCATGTGGTTTAGTTAGGTGGTTCCGTGGGAGGGGCTAGGGATCGTGGCCCACCCCTCCAACGCATGTGTTATTTTGATATGCGGCGATTATGGGTGGTGCGGTTGGTGGCCCGCACCCCCTTTTTTTATATTTTTTTGTTAATAAAGAAAAAATATGCATTTTTGGAAATTCGGTTTTTGACCAAAGGGGTCTTTTTAACAAGGCAACAATTTTTCTTGGAATCTGGCTAGAGTTGGCCAGATTCTAGTCGCCGGAAAGGTTGAAATTGTGGCCTCCTTAAGCCTACCCAGTCAGCAAAAATTCAACCCAGCTTTGACTACCTCTATCTCCTTCATCCGGGCTTAGATTGACAAACTGTTCGAGGACGATGAGATCTACAATTTGGTCCTGGTTAGAGCATAGTCCAAACACTTTTATTTATGAGCTTTCTTGAGTCCTCTTTGTCTTGTGTGTGTCTTTGGAGCCACTTGGCTCAATCCTCCCCACTGAGGAGCTTTTGGTCCTCCAAAAGCATGAAAAATAATCTTCAACTTCTTTGTACCTTGTCTGCATCACAAGCATCCTGAAAGTTCTCACTTCTATCTCCTTCACCTTTGTTCTTCAGAGCCTTAAGCAATGAGCCGACACTTGCAACCTCTAAAACCTGTTTTACATTGTTTTTCAAATTACATGGTTGACTTTCATGACCAACTAATGACCCAAGCATCTTATACTTTCCAAGAGTTTATAACACATACTCGATGGTCAAGTTTATATAAAAATGGAAACAATACCCCAGCTATGAAAACAAGGCCAACATATCCTTGCTGCTTCAACAAGTGATGGAAAACACATCATCATTGCAACACATGATTTAAAAAGACAAGGCCAGACACTATTTTCTTTGACAAGTGATGAAACCACATCATCACTTTTACATTTTAAAATGCAACAAATGATTTACAAAAGCACGACCATGAAACGTTGTCCTTTGCTTGTAGCTGTCATAGTAGACTATGTTTCTCCTCTTTCTCTTCATGTATATACATCTTCAATTCAACGTTCTCTATTTGAATACTTTGGTTTTTGTGCTTCAATTCATCTAGGGCCTCTTCCATGGCTTGCAACTGAAGCTGCAATCACTCCTTTTCCTCTCTCTCTTTCTGTAGAGTTTCATACATTATCTCCACCCTTTTGGAAATTTTGAGCATGGTCTCGTACATCGCTTTTTCATCCTCTGTCGTTGCACATTCCATTTTTCTTGTTGTAATTTACATCAACACAAAGAATGCTCTGATACCACCTGATCCAGGTCTAGGTGTGACAAAGGATGCTTCCAAGACCTTTTACTTTCATGTTTTGTTAGATTGCATTTTTAAAGGAACATAAATGAATACATGTGCATGCTATAAAGAAGAGGAACATGTCAATCATCAGCAACATAAAAAACATAAGTCATCAATAACAGAGTTCATCCAGGAGGGACTACGTCTCCGGGCCCCAACGTCAAGATGGTATAGGTTGCTGCATTAAGTGCTTTCAATAGTAATGGTGTACATAAGAGGTGATGTCACTATCATACAAGGAAGATTCTCTCATGCAAGAGTGGCTCCAAGAGATGTTTCGCTACAGTAACTCTCAGTCAAATAGGACTCCTATCAATATGACATAAAACTCATGCATGATGAGCATCCCACCAACATGGCATAAAATGGATCTCAATGCAAACACGCATCATGACAACATGAGTATCCCATCAGCATATAACAAAGGGATCTCGAACAAAACATGACAAATCATGACAACAAGTACATCACATAGACGATTCCACGTCACATCAAGAAGGAATCATGAAAACAAGTAATAAAAAAGATTCGTCATCAACATCAAACAAAGATCTGTGCAACATAATGCATAGCAAAAGAAGTACATGAACACACTACATATACCTTACAACCCGGAGCCATCTGAAGAAGCGGATGTCGAACTGCTGAATTTGTTTGTGCCATCAATCTCACAGCATCAATTGCATGGAAATGGATTCTCGCACATAAATGCTGACACCTGCATTCCACTTAGAAAAGTGGCTAAAAAATAGAATGAGGAAATAAAAAATCTGAATGCACCATCAAATTTGTGGCATTGAATAATGCAAAATCGACTGTCAAATTTCTAAATTTTGATAAATTGAGAATCTAGGGCTCAAGGAATCTTTTAGATCCCCCCCAGATTCCTCAAAGATTTTGCTCCATAGGTGGATTGGAAATTTGCAACTCCAAAGGAAAATATGACCTCACCATTATGATCCCTACGGAAAACCATGAAAAACAACTGTAAACTTGACTATATTCCGACATGGAGAAAAGTTACCTCCTCAAGAAAATTTCAAGTATCATGGTTTCGCTCCCTATTTCTACAGTAGTCATGGTTCCACCTCCATACTAAAAAATTCCAAAAAAATGCTTAAATATGATGGAGAAACGGATAACACCATTGCATTCGTGGCGTCAAGAAGTGTTGAAACCATATAAAATTTGTCAAAATCTGACAAAGTGAAAATTTGGCCCTCCCGCAAAATGCTGCCTCTAACTGTGTGCCCTACCTCCTTTCCCTGGGTGTACTGACAAATGAGGGTTTAAGTATAAATTTGTGGGTGTATTAAACAATGAAGTAGTTTTGGTACGTTGGAAAAGGAGCCTGGTTCATATAGAGGAGGTCAGGCGGTCAAACCGTGTCTCCTCCTTTTTTCATACATTACAATAATTTGTTTTTTTTTTTTTAAATTTAAAGTTTCAGTTAGGTTGGGCCCGCCTTGGGTAGTCCGCCCACCATACCCACCTCCTACTATGCTTGTTTTATGTGGAGGGTGGTAGGGTTGACAGCCCTCACCCCCTATCATTGGTGCTCCATTGTGTGGTTCCCGAGGTGGCGGGGTCAAGGCCACCCACCCCACTTGGTTTAGTTAGGTGGTTCCGTGGGAGGGGCCGGGGTTCATGGATCTCCCCTCCAACACATGTTTTTTTTTATATGCGGTGATGAGGGGTGGTAGGGTTGGTGGTGCCCACCCCCTTTTTTTATATATATTTTTTGCTAATAAAACAAAATATGCTTTTTTGGAAATTCGGTTTTTGACCGAAGGGTTCTTTTTAACAAGCCAACAATTTTGCCCAAAATCTAGCCAGATTTGGCCAGATTCTATCCGCCAGAAAAGTTGAAATTATGGCCTCCTTAAGCTTTCCTAGACAACAAAAAGTAAACCCAAATTTGACTGCATCTATCTCCTTCATCTAGACTCGGGTTGACGAACCATTCACACTATTGCAATTAGGATGATGAGATCTACACTCTAGTCCTAGTTTGATCATAGTCTAAACGCTTTGATTTTTTAGCATTCCTGACTCGTGTTTGTCCTATGTGTCTTTGGAGCCACCTAAATCAAGTAGAGTTGGGGCCATGGTTGCCCAGACCTGTCGATAGGCAACTGAAAAGATGTGAAGATGTGAATGCATGGTGATATTGAGTGTATGAAGGAGTGAATGAGCATGCATGAAAATGGAGCAACATGCATGTGTGTGAAACGAGTCATCGAATTGGTGATCGTTCGTGCAAAATAATGTTATGCATGAGATAATAGTGAGATGCTAATGAAAATTGAAACTATTCTTGTACAAGCTAACATGCATGCAAATGACAACAAGCATTCACACAAATCAAGTAGACGACACACACACAAGAAAAAAAACAAAAGGTTGTAGGTTTTAACCTCGTACATAAATTACCTGCATACGAATTCTAACTCACAGGAAAAATAAAAATGTGAGAGCATAACACATAAAACAAATATACATAGAGATTTCCCACTGGATCCCAAAACTGGGACTACCAGCTTGATTTTTCATTATATTCCTTTCAATGTTACAATAAATATTTATACATGCCAAAGCATCCAATACCATGGACCGAAAACCATCACGTCCAATACCATGGACCAAAAACCATCACATCCAATACCATGGACCAAAAACCATCGCGTCCAAAAAACATGTGTGAAAATCATCCGCCCAACCTAACATAGGGTCCAAAACCAAAATTTTCCGGGGCACTGCCCCGGACCCCATAAAGTGGGGTTACGGGTACCCCTCAAACCCCCTGTTAACTATCTGGAAAGAATATAACACAACCCAACAAAGGTGATATAAATGTTGCAAAACACAAGTAAAGTGAACTTGCTTGAAAATAGTTGATCTAGATGTGCCGAAGACTTGTGGATGTACTCTGGGATGTTAGAACTCCAAGATTGATGTGAAGAATGAGCTTTGAAGCATTGTATATATAATTTTGAGACACTTGATGTGCATGCAACAAATCTAGGAAAAAGTGACACTTGGAAGAAAGTTCCCAAAACTATCTTTGGATGTAACCTCCACCTGCTAAAAATAAATCCCTAAAATCTAGGGATTCATTTTGCATGTAGATTTTTTCTATTTCAGGAAAAAGAAGCACATGCATGCAAGTTAAATTTTCTCGATCCCATGTGGAACTGGTCAACCTGAAGGCAGATGCAACAACCTACTTGACTGAGAGGGATATTTTCGCAATTTCTAGGAGGAACTAGGTTGATTGTCTAGAGCGTTTGCATAATTTTTGGGAGGAGCAACTGACTACTGCCCAAAATTTCACAATTTCTGAGCTGAGCTGCTGTGCTGGGCCATATTGCACAATTTTCTTGAGGAAGGTTGTTTGATAGGGTTGCACAATTTCTGGGCCCAGTAGGTTGCTAGTCATATTTGCACAATTTTGGGAGGGAAGGCTAGCTACCATCAAGAATTGCACAATTTTATGAGGGAGATGCTTAGTCAGTAGCTGGCTCAAGTCTAGTGCTAGCCTATGAGGGGAATGAAGCAAGCTATCATACATAGGATGGCAAGCTACTGAAAAACCAATGAAGGTTATGTGCTTGACAGTGCAAGACATGATGCTAAAGATGGTTGTTAGGGAGGCTCCAAAACGAAGCTAAGGAAAAATTTTGGAGGGTTGTTGTAGCCGCTACAACACTTGGTGACACAGTGGTAGAACTCCAGCTCTGTGAATGGACCTTGTTCATGAAAAGAAATTCTAACACCTCTGGAAGTATTGTTCAGTTCTTTGTTCATCTTGGTTTCCACACTTGCTTGATTGTAAGATGTAGCATCTGCCAAGCTCTTAGTTAGTCAGCACACATTCCAGACCATGTCAGCAGAGTTTCTTTGATTGGGGTGATTGATATATTTATGCATAAGAATTATGGCCATCAGAGTTTTAGTTTCATCTTTGGTGTTGCTCCGCTTCTAGTAGTGTTGGATAGTACTCTGTCGGAGTCATGCAGGAACACAAGCATTGCTCCACTACCAACGAGCCTAGTCAGTACCTCGATCAAGTTACTTTCATCACTTATCTGTGATGGAAGCCTTTCTCTTATTTCACCTTATTCATTTTTCTTTTTTTTGAAAATTTTCACCTTTACATTTTTTTCATTTTTCATTTTTCATAACTGTGCATAACACTTAATCATTTTAGAGGTGGAAGATGGATCCCTACTTATTGAGACGATAAGGACTTGTTCCTTTAGAGAAGTAGTTTATATATATACCTCTGACATGCTTGGTAAGGCTTTCCCCCTCAGCTTACTCTACTTGACTGAGTTGACAAGGATTAACCCAAAAACAACTGAATAGAGTAGGTGACACTAGTTAGCGAGAAAGCATTGTGTTTCCACCAAGGTTCACTTTGAACAGTACATATTTTCCATCGATGTATCATGGACTAAATGTAACAAGTTCTTCATACAGATGCAATATGATAGATAACCAAGTATTGATAACTGCACAAGTCCTCTAATACTTTACCCACCTTGTTTCAAGAATCCTGCACAGTTGCATGCGAAACTAACCTACGAACATAAATAAGAAAACAAACACAAAATAAAGAAAATGTAGAAGTAAATGCATAAGCAAAGAAAGTAAGAAAACAAGAGAGCAAGAAAACAAACATGCAAAGTAAGAAAACAAGAGAGCAAGAAAACAAACATGCAAAGTAAGAGGCACACATGCATGCAAGAAAAAACTACTCCTACTCCTAAGCTAATGGTGCATGGGTCTGCTCATGTGAAGTGATACTACCAATGCAACCACCGGCACATTGGTCAACCCATGCTAGTGAATGCATGGTTCGCGAAAAACACAGATGTGCGAACTAGCAAACATGAAAGATATAAAAATGAAGATAAACACACTCTTAGTTTAAACGTGTCCATAAAACATAAGTGAGTGCAAGTGCATGACATGCAATCCGTGGACTTACCATGGTGCTGTGTGACACTGCGTGCAGCTGTTAAGCATACACATACTATTGACTGTGACATGCAAGCAAATGAAAGAAACAAAAACAACTTGCACCATGCACGTGTGCTTACTATGTAAGATTCCTCTAATGCATGAGTGATGGGATCATGTAGTTCGAGTGGAGGAAGCATAAGCTATGTGTGGGATTGATCTTCAATGCATATAGATGAGCGATGAGGAGCCTTTGGTGTTTCAACAAATTTTTTTATCAGAAGTGAAACCAAAGTTAGGACAACGAGGGCTTGACATAACCATTCACTTGGCTGAAGTGCCTTGACAGACTGTGGAGTTTCAACTTCGTCGACAAATAGATCATCATAAATAGGTGGCTTGGAAAAATCAACTGTGATATAATCATCATCATGATCAAATATGATGGTAAATAGATCACGATAGATACGATCAAGAACATCAATGATTTCATCAACATCCTCATGATTTAATGAATCAAACAGAGGGGTAGATGAGAAGCGAAAAATTCACCCTCTATGTTTTTGGAAAAAGCAGATGAAAAATCAAGTGGATTTTCAACGAATAATTTTTCCTCTCCATTTTTAGATGATGGACTGACATCCGGTGTCTTCTGTGAATGATCAACAATGGGTGCATCCATAGATGGAAATGCACATGTGAAATCATGGATGGAGGAATCACCAAAGATGTCAGGAAAACATGGAGGAGGCTCAGATAGAAGGGAGTCATCCTTCACTAAGGGATGATGATCAAGATCCTAGTCATATTCTTCATGAATAACAACACAAATTGGTTATGCAACACCAACTCAATCAATGGCTTCATCCTTGTTCACAACAAGTGTAGAGTCTAGAATGGAAGAACACAAGAAAGTGTGTTATGAAACCAGCTCAAGAAAAGATAGAAAAGATAGATCAACGCCTTAGAATTCAGCCACTTCGAGGGCGCAACCTCCTTTACATTACATAAATGAACAATTCTTGGATGATACAAATGACAAAACCTCCTTTCTATATATAAGAGTCTAAGGAGTCACAATA
>APFE030803615.1:5129-30588 GCA_000404065.3 Pinus taeda
ACATATTATATTATTGATAAAATCGCCTTCCATTTTTCCTATATACCATGGAGATTCGCCCATTTATTATACTTATAAATTTAGGGGGGGTTCTTAAAATTTTCCCTGATGGTGAACCAATAGAAGATTATCCCTATGGGACATCTGCACGGAGTTACTGTAGATATATAAGGTGCGAGCGTGCTCACTGATTTTGAACTAATAGAAATTATTGATGACAAAAATCCATACCTTGCACTCCTTGGAATTGATTAGGCTATTGATATGAATGAGAGTAACCAATTTGAAGAACCTTACAATATCGTTTGAAAGGAAATCAATCTGTGTTGTAGTACCACTGGACCCTATAGAAGGATTATGCTATACTGAATCGGTCCGCAACTATGAAGAAATCGAGGATGATTTGATCAGATCTATAAAATAATAGCGTGAGACCAAGATTGGATAAATCTGACCGCTAATGGATGGATCGCATGGGATTGTGAAAGCTCCTATACCTCAGATTTAGATGAAGAATTGGAGCATCAACACAATAGTTTGCACGAAGTATCTACACTGCATTGTTATATGATGACTAAATCACTGCGTTGTGTGTCCTCAGAGGTAATAAATTGACCTTATTATGATGGTTTAACTGATGTAGACAAGTTTTTGGATGCCTTTGAAATAGAAGTACCCAAGGACCATTGCTTTCAAGCATTGGATTTGGCGTTGCGCACTACGCCCACATGGAGGTGGGGTACGCAAAAAGACAACTTTGATGAATGGCACGATTATAGGAGAATGATGAGGTTGCAATTTGGTCACCCAAAAGTTTAGTTGAACGATAAATATGATGGGAGGAATGATCTACACGATCATTTAGCAAAATGGAATAAACTTTATGTAACAGAGCCGCATCCAAAGTGGGTGCACTTATTTTGTCACACTCTTGATATAATCCCTATGAATTTGTACTTGGAAACAGAGCTATGCCACATCACTACGGATTGGGATATCTTAAGGGAGGGCTTTTTAAGGACCTTCAGTTTTGAAGATGGGTTTGAAAGCATTGATGAAGCGCTGCAAGAGGTTAAGGCAGCGATCTTCAGAATTCCACAGGATCCTTTGGAATTGGTTCAACCAAATTGGAGTACCCAGCTGTGCCATGTGTTGGAATGCTATAATGTGACTGATGAAGAGGAGGATGAGGATCCAAGAAATATCAATATCCCAGAAGCGGAAGGCCACTGCTAGGTTGAAGGTTCACAGATAGAGAATCTGGATATCACCACGCCCCTGAAGACTAGGCAGGTAAACATTGGTACTGAAACGGAGCCTAAATTTGCGAAGAACAGAGATTATTGGGATGATGCCACATTGGATAAATTTTTTGAGTTACTCCACGAGTACTAGGACCTTTTTTCTACAAAATTTTCAGACTTGAAAGGCATCATAGGCAATTTGGTAGTGATGGAAATAGCTTTGAAATTGGACACAAAGCCCATTAAGAAGAGGCCATATCACCTTAATCCCAAATATAAGGAAAAGGTTCACTTGGAGTTGGAAAAGATGCTTGAGATAGGTATTATTGAACCAATGGAGGAATCTAATTGGGTGAGCCCAATGGTAGTTTAGGAAAAGAAGCAGAAGGGAGAGATAAGGATTTGCATAGATCTAAGAAAGATTAATGATGCCTACGTCCATGATCCTTTTCCGACACCATTTACTGATGAGGCACTGGACAATGTTGAAGGGTAGGAGGCATATTCATTTACTGATGGGTTCTCTGGATACCATCAAATTAAGATTGCACTAGAAGACAAGAGTGAAACAACCTTCACGACAGAATGGGGGTGTTTTCAGTACACAGTGATGCCCTTCGGACTCAAGAATGTATTGGTGATATTCTCTTGCATAATCATAGCAGCATTCAAAGAGTTTATTCAGAAATTTTTGGAGGTATATTTTGATGTCTGGACAATGTTTGGGTTAGTAAATCCCCATGTAGCTAGTCTACGCTTAATGTTGGATATGTGTCGAAGATATTAGATCACTTTGAACCTAAACAAATGCTTAAATTGTGTCCCCTTTGGAATTTTGCTGGGTCATGTGGTGTGCAATCAAGGACTAATGGTGGATCCTACCAAGATCACGGTAATAGTCAATTTGGAGGCCCCAAGGAGTGTCAAACAGCTGCGTGCAACGTTGGGCCATACTGGGTATTATTGAAAGTTCATTAAGGCTTATGCTCAAATTATCGTGCATATGGAGAAGCTATTAAAGAAGGGCACTACATTCTGTTGGGATGAAGAATGTCAGCACAATATGGATGTTTTGAAAGAAAATATGGTCATCACGCCAATCTTGGTCTTCTTTGATTGGAAGAAGGAATTCCATGTGCATATTGATGCCTCGTGTATTGCATTGGGAACAATGCTAACACAGGCTGGTGAATGAGATATGGATCATCCTATATCATTTGTGAGTTGAAATTTGTCGAAAAATAAGAAGAACTACTCAACGATAGAGTGTGAGGGATTGGCTATGGTGTATGCACCAAAAATTTAGACACTATATGTTGGGCGGACATTTCAATATGTACACAAATCACTCCGCCTTGAAGTACCTAGTCAATAAGCCTATGTTGGGGGGGGAAGATATGTAGATGGCTGTTGTTGTTTCAAGAATATGACTTTGAGGTAATTGTGAAGCTGGGAAAGTTAAATGCAGGACCTGACCATTTGTTGCGCATTGAAATAGTGGAAGAGCCTACTAATTTGGAGGAAGGATTGCTTGACATGCAACTCTTCATGGTGCGCGTAGCATAAAACCACATTGGACATATTATCCACTTTTTGACCATAGGGATAGCTCCAGAAGGCTATACCAGTCAACAAAAGAAAGATTTGGTAGTACACACGACTGATTTCTCGGTAATTGTAGGATATTTATATAAGATGGGTTCAGATGAGATACTTCAACAGTATGTGCCTAATTTCAAAAGAAACAGCATCCTTTTGGAGGCTTGTGGAGGGGCTGCAGGAGGGTGTTATGAAGGAAAGTCAACGAAGCAGAAGATTCTGCATGCCGGGTTGTGGTGGCCTACATTACACAAGGATACCAAAGCACATTGTAGGGCATGTGATGCATGCCAAAGAACATGCTGACCATCATGGAGGATGAGCTCCCACTGAACCCTTACGTGTCATTCCAACCATTTAAGAAATGGTCTATTGACTTTGTAGCTCCAATTCAGTCCCCAGGTAAGAAAACAGGTGCGTGCTATATCATCACCGTGACAGAGTATCTGACCTGATGGGCGGAGGTGGAGCCTGTGAAGGATTGTACAGGGGCTACAACAACAAAGTTCTTGTTTGAACATGTGTTAACCAGATTTGGCTGCCAAAAGTGTTGATGAGTGATCGCGGTATGCACATCCTTAATGAAACAATCAACGCGCTAATAGAAGAATTATAGGTATATCATTAGAAGAGTACGCCATATCATCCTCATGCTAATGGAACACTTAAGGCCTTTAACAAGATTTCTAACAAATATTTGCAATGCACAATGAAATGATTGGGATGTGTGTGTACTGGCAGTGTTATGGGCGTATAGGACTACTTGCAAAAAAATAACAGGTTAGACCCCTTTCTGGTTAGTCTGTAGCAGAGAAGATGTGATGCCTATGGAATACATCATGCCTAGTATATGCAGAGTAGATTTCATAGGGATGGTAGACCACAGAACCTTGGAATAATAGTTCATGCAGTTGATGGAGCTTGAAGAGGACATATTCTTGGCCAGATTTCATCAGCAAGTACAAAAGGAACGTGAAAAATCATGGCACGATCGACACATCAAGCTGAGCACATTCAAGGTAAATGACTTGGTTTTATTATATGATAGTAAGTTTTCTAAATTTCCAGGAAAGTTTCAAATGGACTAGTTGGGGAAATATGTCATAAAAGAAATAACAGATGGAGGTGTGGTTCAACTTGCGAATATGAACAAAGAACCTTTCCTGGGAAGGGTGAATGGGAGTCGGTTGAAGCCGTATGCAGGTGATCCTACTCAATGACTACATGATGACATAATAGTCTTAGTGCTCCAGGCAGTTGTAAGGGAGTGCGAGATTATAAACTACATTGCTTGGTTTTGAGGACTCCGCAACAATGGGGCTGTGTGAAACAGGTTAATGTCACAGTACCAGAAGCCACATGAAGGGAGCTATGCTATGGAGGGTAACAATGCACAACACAACCATAAAATTACAGTTAGGGTCACTGTTCATGATTTGACAGCTAGGAGATGGTTAAGAGGAGTGGATGGGCAACATTTAAGGTTGAAATATTTGGAGATCTGCTGCCAAATCAGCACTAATGAATGAATTTTGGGGGGAACGGTCGGATTTGAATTCAAATTCCCCTATAAATTATGTGTGCTAGTCTAGTAGAGAACACTTTGCACTCTTATAATTTTTGAGTTGTATTGTTTGTCACTTATGAATTGTAATTTTTTTGAAGATTTAGTTACAATCTCCGTGTTTGATAATCTACTTGAGGAAACCAAAAAATTCATTCGCAGCACTATGTCCGAATGAGGAGAGATTGCAAGCACCAGAGGAATGGCTCCAGAAGTTGTGAGCATGGAGGCTCTGTCTCCTATGCCTACAACACCAAGGTTGCCTAGGTTGAAGCCTACACTAGCGTGCGAGACCCATAAGCTAAAGAAAGACAAGAAAAAAAGGTTGGTGCCAGTGTGTGAGTCACCTAGAAAGCACTCTGCTACCCAGACATAGAAGAAGGACAAGAAACCTCAGAAGGTTGTAGATTTGGAGGTTGAAGAGGGCACTGGAGATATAGACATTGAGGGTGTGGAGCCCATCTCGCTGTTGTCAGAGTATATACCTCATCGTAAAGGAAAGGTGAAGGTCACCAAGGACCCATACATGGAGAAATTCTTCATTCATACGCCCCGTATGCCAGAAAAGATCACCTTTGAAAGTTCGCGCCTAGAGGGAGTTCCCATTTTAAAGATGGAGGATTGGGACTTGGTTTCCCATGAGAGGTTCTCCCACCTCGCGACGGAGAATTACATGAAGCAAGTATATTACAAAGACTGTAGTGTCATTGCATTGGAGCTAGTTCTATGGATCCATGGAGTAGAGCAGTCTGGGTTATAAAACCTACTGTGGGTGCCCCACTACCACCGCTCTAACATAAATACCACTTGCATACGACATCTACTGACTCTGGTGCACGATGGGTGCTTATGGCTTGGCGTGCTTATCCCCATCATGGACATGCTAGTCCACAGGATCATGCTCATTCCACATGAAGGCTTGAATATGGCCACGGAGTTTGGTGTAAAGACAAGCAAGCGGGACTTGGCAGAGAAGATGAAGAAGAAATTTAAGCTTCTTAAGAAGCCGCGTGGGTACTCCATAACATCCATCACCGACCCCGCGGTGAAAATTTCCATGCAGATACTAGCTGACAAGGTCATGAGGAAGTGTTGTGCAGATGAGGTTTCGGAGCCCGTGATCTTGTTAGCTACACAATGCACGATGGGTGTACAATTTAAATGGGTGCGCTAGCTATGTAGCGAGTTCCTTGCAAATTGTCATGAGGGTAAAGATGAGAGCAAGACCTTCCACTGTGTGTGGTTACTAATCTCCATTGTGCTGGTTGCTTGGGAGCTGCCAGAGGATAGTCAATTTCCTCCATTTGGAGTTGGGATCGCTGAAGGTTGCACATATTTCCTCCCTTTAGGCCACGAAGGACCCCACACGGGTCACAGAAACAAAGATCTTATGGGTTTTGATGGAGGCAAGCATTCACATGACTGTCAACTAGCACCCATGGTTGTCCCCAACAATGTATGAACAATTGTCAAAGTATGCAGACTTCAAGGCAGACTTCCACCGTGTCTATATCTGGGCGCGGAAGGATTTGCAATGAAAGTGGTTTGATCTACCATATCTTGCCATGGAGGATGCGATTCAGGAGGAAATCAAGCGCTGGCCAGTATATTGGCATACTTCATCTGACTTGGCCGCAGGTACAAGCAAAGGCGTGCGGATCTTAGCAGAGAAAAATAGGTAGGAGGCAGTGAAACATACAGGTACAAAGGTCAGTCGCACAGTGATGAAAGGAGATTGAGGAGAAGGCCCGAATGGAAAAGGAGCACGTTGCAAAGAAATAGTCTGAATAGGAGCATCACGACTCTGAGTAGAGTGGTAAATCCCCTTCGCTCGAAACTGAGGAGGAAGAGCAGTCGATGAAGGGGCGGTGGAGGCGATGAGGGACAAAGCACCATTTTAGGTAAAAAGGTACAAGGAACAACAACAAGAGGGGTCCTAAAAGAAGACAAAGGTTTCCAAACCATCGTTGCATCCCATTATGCTGACGAAGGGCGATCTCAACGAGATCGGGGAAAAAGTGCACGACACCACCTCCGAACTATTGCAGCAATTTGAGCAATAGGTCACGTAGTCCTTGGGTAGTTTTCGAAAGGATTTGCGTGAACTGCAGATCTAGACCAGTAGGATACAAGTGGGCACAGGTCAAGAGGGTTCTTCATAGACAAGCCTCACTCCAGGGACAAGTTAGGCTGTAGAGTTGGTGAGGACAGTGGATCTCAAGACAAGCGCACTGCTCGAAGGATCCCTGAGCACATAATTGATCGATGATAAGGTCATCATTATAAATCTAAAGAACACTAGCCTCAACATTGCAGTGCTTCCCAACGAATATCTTAATGCGCTGTCGATAGGTGAGACAACGAATTTGAGAGTGGGGGAGAAGTGTACTCTCAGCTTAATAATTGAGTATCGGGTGAACAATGAGAAAATGTTCATCAAGAAGATAGAGGCCCTAAAGGCAAGGGAAATGATCCAAGCATAGAGCGCCCAACTAGTGGTCGTGGTTGTAGAGGCATGCAAGAAAGTTTTGGAGTTACACATACCTAAGGAGGCACCACTTGAGGCCAAGATCTGAAAGCTAGCTACAGGCATTTGCTATGCAAAGGTAGAGGTGGCCAAAGTTTAGTTTGAACTCAATATGAAAATCACGAAGTTGGAACTCAAGTTACAACCTTCAACTCCGCTCGAAGTCAGGGAATAATGTGAAGCTACTGTCAAGGAAGGGATAACTACTATGGAAGTCGTGGTGATGGACTGCACAACTTTGTTTGAACAAGCCATGGAAGTGGTGATGACTCTGTAGGAAAATCCTACCCTACATAGATTGAGTATGGAGATCTGCGAGTTCCAGCAGCAGTACGATGAAGTGAAGGTGACAACACGCTCCATTGCTACAGTGTAGCGCCTTGCCGAGTTAGAGGAGAAAAAGTAGCTCCTTACATAGGTGGAAGATGCAAAGAAAAAAGAGGCAATGCTTAAGGTATGGTTGGGTCCTTGGTTGGAAAAAACCTTCCTAGTCTCAGCCAATATACAGGAAAAGTTGGCAAACTTGTAGCTTAGGCAACAGAAGATCAAGAAGGCCAGCAAAGGACTAGCCACCAAGTAGTTGGTTGAGTAAGTGAAACAGGTAGCCATGCAGAGCATGAATAAAGTAACAATTGTATAGGTAGAGATGGGGGATCTTCGTAGCAAGATCACAACACCAGCCGAGTGACTCGATTGCAAGTCATGACCTTTGTGTTGGGGGCTTATTGGGATGGGGTCCCTTGGGTCAGTTTTGGGGCAAAAGCCCAAGTTTTGATGTGATAAGATGTAAAGTCTCCACAAATTGTGGACGCGGAGCTCAGAGTTAGTTAAGAGTCAAAAAGGATTTCTACCCTCATTCATGTCAAGTCGAGTTGGTTTTGAGTTCCACCCATGGTCTACTAACCATGGGATTACATAAATAGATGTTTCTCAGAGAGTCTAAGGCATAATCTGATGATGATGGATGTAATGGGATAATAGAAGATAGATTGAGATAGAAGCCTTAGAGGAGGAAAAGGCTCTATAGCCGAGTGCGCAGGGAAGTATTGAGTATGTAAACTTATATTGAAGATCAATAAAGAAGATTGTTATAGGAATTCCTGTGTTTTATCTCTTTACTTCTGTTATGTATAATTGTGATATATGCTATGATGAATGATGTCCTTATGAAATAATGATGCATTGATGTGCGACTTTACTTGATCTGCATTATTATCTAAATTCAATTAATGTTAAGTGATTATGAGAAGATCCTAACACTTTTTGTTAAAGTTATTAAACACTTAAGTAGATCTGAGTAAATATTGATCTTAGGGTAATCTAGGGTGTGCGTAAATAGCTATTTGGCATGTTCAACATCCGCAAAATCTAGTTGTAGACCTTCATGGAGCTCTAGAGGCTGATTAAAGGAAGTTACAATGATAAGCCATAAGGGCTTAAAGATTTGCATGAAGGCAGATCTAGATCATGGAAGGACATCACACTAATCTTTGGGTGCATAAACTTGGTTCCAACATCCCCCCATACTTCTTCGGGTGAGACTTTAGTCCACGCACCAATTATGAATACCGGAAGGGCCAACAGTGTAGGGATTTATTAGGTGCAACTAACTCTGAACCTGGATCAACACCCCCTAAGCTAACAGGTTAAGAGGCTTAAAACATCAATGGGACTCAAGGACAAGATGTTTGAGTGTCTGACATGTCTCCTAGGGGTGTAATTGCTGATGTGGATGGGTTTGGTTGATGAGTTCCATTGATTCCATTTCCTTAAGGTCACCAAGGAGATTGAACCCCTTAGAGTAATCCCTCTCATCACATATTTTCCCAGCTAGTTGGATGCTTGGGTGGACCTGGGAGGATGGGGTGTTATAGATTGGTATCAGAGCATGGTTGCACTCTCCTTGGGTGAAGGTGCTTGGTCATGCATGCATGTCAATTTCATGTGTGTCTCTTACACTTTCATTCCATGTGCTTATTGCATTGCATCATGTTGATCATGATTGTAGTAAGGCTGTCATGAGGAACTTGAAGTGAGTTTTTGGGATGCATTGACAAAAGTTTATGACTGGTTGCATATGGTTATATGTTGCTTACATGTTGATTATATTTCGCTTCACTACATCCTTGTATGTCAAGTGCATTTTTGAATGTTTTGATTACATGTATTAGTATTGTAGGTTGATTACAAGAGTTGATCACTTATGCTGGACTATATGCTTTCATAAATATGTGTATTTATTAGGCATTTCTTATGCATGTTGATAGTTGCATGTGGCAATGTGTGTAATGGAGTAATGGTTGTTGTCATGCATGAGGTCACAACATGAATTGTTTATATGGCCTTGCACTGATGACTGTAGCCTAGCTAGAATGGTGTTTATGCATTGATACTCTTATTTGATATATGTCTATATGATGTTATGATTATGTTATACATGTATCACATTGATTTGATGATCTTGCAGACAAGGTATCCTCCCCGAATTATGGTAAGGTACATTGGTTTATTGTGATTTGGTTTAGCTAACATAGTATGCCTTACAGGAAAGATATCAGATGGCTAGTAAGGTGGTAGACTACATATAATCTCCCTATGCATCAAATGGGTATCATGGTGTGGTGTACCCTTCTGACTTGGCAGACACATTGAGAAGCCTGAAGGAAGAAATAAGGAGTTGCAAATTAGACAGTGACAAAATCATGTAGGCACAAGAGAAACAAGAAGAGGTGAATGCGATACTACTTCAGAGTTTATTAAATTTGCAGTGATAGGGACCACTTTGGATCAGCCATGGATATGAGGACATAAATAATGGGGCATATGGTAGTAGGTCTCCTAGTAGACACAGGTCGGATAGATTTGACTTGATTAAAGATGACAGGCTGTTGGACACCCCGGATAGGAGAGGTGATCGACACAAGTACTATTCCAGTTCTAGTTGTGATAGGCATCATCATCATCATCATCATCATCCTTACAGGAGAGTGAAAGGGGATACTTTCCAGATGAGTTTAAGAAGGAAAATCCACCTAAATTTGATGGAGAGATGAATAAATTACAGGATGCAAAAGCATGGTCGCTTGGTATGAAGAAATATTACCAATTGCATGATTATTAAAAAAACATCAAAACAAAGATAACCACTTTCAATCTCAAAGGTAAAACAAATATCTGGTGGGAAGACACGAAGAATGTAAAAGGTATACATGAGGAGGATTTGAATTAACATGCATTTGAAAGGCTCCTCAAGAAGAAGTACTTGTCGGAGAGGTACTGTGATGACAAAGCTAAGGAGTTTTATGAGTTGTGGATGCATTCTATGATAGATGATGAGTATACTAATAGATTTTTGGAGTTGTTGAGATATGTGCCTTACCTCAGGGAGGATAAGGCCAAGGTTCAAAGATTCATCAGTGGATTTCTAGTTGCATGCAAAGACATGATTGAGTTCGATGAGCCTAGATTGTTGGAGGAGGCCATCCGAAAGTTGAAGATTTTTATGAGCGGTTGAAGTGTAAAGTTGAGCCCAAGCATAACTTGAAAAGAAATGAGAAGGATAAAGGAAAATTGCCACCAAAGAGAGGAAGACCTCAAGATGCAAGTGAGAAAGAAAATTTAGGTCCTTAGAAGAGATTCAATACAACTAAGAAAGGACGTGGAGAGAAGCAAGCTAGAGGTGGTATTAGGGAACCATTGTAGTGTTGGATATGTGGTAAGGATCATCGTAAGAGGGATTATCTGCAGTATCAAAGTGGTGGTAGACCTCATATCTAAAGTTCTCAGGAGGCATGTACAGTTGGTGATGTTGATCATAGAATTCCTCAGATCTATGCAGTTGTGAACAACAGGAAAGCAGATCATCAAGAATCGATCATTGAGATGGATGATAAGCTTTGTGATCAAGTTGTTTCTATTTTGATTGACCGTGGATCTAACTATAGTTATATTAATCCTAACCTGGTAGATAATTGTGGTTTGATAAGAGAAGTGCATTCAGAATCTTGGTTGGTACAATTGACTACAGGTACAAAGAAGCGAGTTCAACATTGGGTAAGATAAGTGGCATGCCTACAACAACACATTTGAATGTACTTCCATTGGGTTCATATAGTATGCTTTTGGGTATGGATTGGCTATACCTTCATAGAACCAAAGTGGATTTCTTTGAAAAGGCCATTGAATGTGTGGATGATAGTGGGGAAAAGAGGACTTTGCAAGGGAAGAAGAAGCCTACATCAGTGAGGCTAGTTACTACTATGCAGGCTAAGCATAGTTGAAGAATAGGTTGTGTGATGTTTGCAGTGCACATTTCTAGTGACAAGGGTAAGGAGGTTGAGGATGCAGATGTGTTAAGAAGATATCCAGTTTTGTAGCAGTTTCAAGATGTATTTCCTGAGTACATTATAGAGTTGCCACCTCACAGGGAGGTAGACTTTTCTATTTAGTCGGTGCCAAGGGAAGCCCCAATATCAAAAGTACCTTACAAGATGAGCACACCTAAGTTGGTTGAGTTAAAGTTGCAGCCGAATGAAATGTTGGACAAGGGGTACATTAGGCCGAGTGTATTGCCTTGGGGTGCACCAGTGTTGTTCGTGAAGAATAAAGATGGTACTCTTATTTTATGCATTGACTACAGGAAGCTGAACAAAGTAACAATTAAGAACAGGTACCCTTTGCCAAGGATTAATGATTTGTTTGATCAGTTGAAGGGAACAACAATGTTCTCTAAGATCGACTTGAGATCGGGATACCATCAGGTACACATCAAGGAAGAGGATATATTCAAGACTACGTTCAGGACCAAATATGGGCATTATGAGTTTTTTTTTTCCATTCAGTTTGAGTAATGCTACAACTACATTTATATGTTTGACGAATAGTGTGTTGCATCCTTATTTGGACAAGTTTTTTATTGTATTCATTGATGACATACTGGTATATTCTAATAATGAGGAAGAACATGCCGAGGATTTAACAACAGTGTTGAGGTTTCTAAGAGAGAATCAATTGTATGCTAAAATTAGCAAGTGTAGCTTCTTTCAAATGAAGGTACTATTTCGGGCACATTGTCTCCAAGGATGGTATAGCAGTGGATCCATAAAAGATAAGGGTTATCATGGAGTGGGCAACTCCTAACAATGTGGATGAGGTGAGATCATTTATGGGATTGAAAAGCTACTATATGAGGTTCATAAAGAACTTCTCATGCATTGCATATCCTATCATAGCATTACAATGGAAAGGTAAGAAGTTTGAATGGACAAAACATGTGAGGCTAGTTTTGACTAGCTTAAGTAGTTGTTGACACATGCACTAGTGCTAAAGATTGCAGATCCAAACAAGGAGTTTGTAGTGTGTATATATGCTTGCAAGAGAGGACTTGGTGGATTTCTCATGCAATAAGGGTAAGTAGTGTGCTATGAGTCACGAAAACAAAATGAGCACGAGAAGAACTATTCAATGCACGATCTTGAGCCAACAACGATTATACATGCATTGAAGATGTGGAGGTGCTATATTCTTGGTAGGAGGTTTAAATTGATGAGAGATCACAGTGGGTTGAGATATTTGTTTAATTATCTGAATATGAATGCCAGGTAAGCTAGGTGGTTGGCTACCCTCAGTGAGTTTGATTTTGAGTTCAGATACATCAAAGGGAAGGAGAAATGGGTTGTGGATGTTGTCAGTAGGAAGGTATAGGTAAATCATATAACATCTATGAGCTCTTATGGGATAGAGCTCTATGATAGGATCTTGTAGGTAGGACAATAGGATGAAAAATACTTGGAGATCATGCACAGGTTATAATAGAGCACATGCATAGGTATAGGTACAATTGCAAGTGATCAGGATGCAAACTATCATCTCATGAAAGATGGTTTTGTGAGGTTTAGAGACAGGATCTATGTGCCAATTGCAGTGAGCTTAAGAATATTATCTTGACAGAGTTTCACGACAAGCCATACTCAGGTCATCCAGGATATTAGAAGACGTTGATGGCAGTGAAGAAGTTCTACTATTGGACGAATTTGAAGAAGGAAGTGGCAGAGTTCATGGCTAGATGTTTAGATTGTCAGCAGGTCAAGGCTGAATCTAAGCATTCGGGTGGTTTACTATAGCCTATAATGATTCTGGAATGGAAATGGGAGGTCATTTCCTTAGATTTCATCACAGGTTTTTCAAGGACAGTGAGGCATCATGATTCTATTATGGTCGTGGTTGACAAATTGAGCAAGGTAGCTCACTTCATTAAAGTAAAGACTACATATTCAGCTAGTGAGGTTGCACAGGTGCTCATTAGAGAAATAGTGAGACTGTGGTGTTCCAAAGAAGATCGTTTCATACAGGGATGGAAAGTTCACTTTCAAGTTTTGGAAGGAGTTATTTGCTGGCTTGGGCACAGAGTTGGCTTTTAGCATAGCTTATCATTTGCAGACAGATGGACATATAGAGAGGGTCAATGAGATCTTAGAGGATATGTTGAGGATGTACATGATGCACCAACAAAGTAAATGGGAGGAGTATATTCCATTATTTGAGTTCGCTTATAATAATGGTTATCATGAGTCATTGAGGATGAGTCATTTCAAGGCATTATACAGATGGAGTTGTAACACTCCAATTAGCTAGAGTGATCCAGTGAACAAGCTACTTATTAGTGTAGAAATTTCTCTATAGATCATCTACCTCTGATACCATGTAGAAATTCTCACTGTAGATTAAACTGATTATGCAATGTACTAAAGCAATATACTTAATCTACTTCTACAATCAAACTTGTGGAAGCTTAATCGATTTTGAGCAAGATCAAACAGAACACATATAATAGATAAGAAGATTCAATCACACATGAAACACAAAAGAATACTATGGGGAAAGCCTCAGCTAAAAACCCTACTATCTGTATTATCATACAAGTGGAAATATCTCAGGATTACACAAAGCTTTAGCTTTCAAGCTATCCAACTCTCAGTACAATTCCTCATTGCTGCTCATAGATAGGATAGACAACACATATGCCTTCTCCTCTGTCCTCCAAGCCTCCTATTTCCTTGCACAGTTTCTCCTGGGTCCTCTAGCTACAACCTGTGTGATTCTCACCTCACACATTGCTCTGACCTCTGTAATAACTGCACAATCCTGAAGGAATTAATTACTTATGCATGGATGAGTTTCCTTTATAGGAAAATTCCTCCAACTGATAGTACAATGTCCCTGTCTTTAATCTCAACTGGGTCTTTGTCTGAACTGACATGCATGAGTTATTTATGAGAGAATATTCAGTTATCTAGAGAACACTAGTTGCATGCATGCATGCATTAACTGACTGAACTTACAATTAGTTCCTCTAACTATTTGGAAGTAATTTAACTAGACTTAAATCAGTTAGCTGAGCTAACTAATTACAACTCAAATACAACTCATCCTTATCTCCTTAATTAAGGGATAACTTCCTCAATTAAAGGGATAATTGTTGCATGTCTCCACAAAGACTTCATGTTTGAATTTTACCAACTAATTAACTTAAGATGAATTAATTAATTATTTTTGAAATAGCTAGTAAGACTAAATTTGAATTTTAATTCTCAATTTTGATTCAAGGACAAATCAAAATTGGAATATATCCTGAAATGCTATTTACAGCAATGCTATTTTTAACATTTCTATTTTTTGCTATTTTCAACAGAGTTGGAGTATATCCTGAAATGCTATTTATAGCAATGCTATTTTTAACATTTCTTATTGCTATTTTCAACACTTCCTCTCAACAAGAAAGGAATTCAACTTGATCCCAATCCTAAACCTTTGGAATGTTATGCATGCAATGCTTCTCTTTAGTGTTGTTGCTCCAGCAACTACAGAAACAAAAAAAAAACATCCAACCTAAATCAGAATGATGCCTCTGTCATCAAAGTCTCTGACTGCTATTGCCTCTATCAATTGAAAACACTGCACCTCTGTGCTCTTCAGTATCTAACTACTCTAGTATTTGTCACTTTGATCTCTGACTGTATCAATCACACTCATTCCTCCTGTTGCATCCGTGCTGCTGCTGGTCCTATCTCCCAGCACTGCATATGCACTGCACCTCCTCTCATCATGTTGCATCATGCTGCCCAATGCTGCACTACAACTCAGTTATTGAGAAGTAATTAACTGATCCCCCAATTGACCTCCCTATTGGGCTAGAAACACCCTCTGATGTTGAAGCTCCCTGCGTCGCTCCATTCGCATCTGTTTCTACCCACTCAGCTAGTCCTCCTACTCTTCGTTGGGGCTCCCGTAGCAAGGTCTAATCAAAGGGCTGGGTACCTCAAGAATCTTGCCCCTATTTCAACCTTCTTAGGACTATTACTTCACATTGACCCACCTCACACCTAGAGGTATGGCTGCATGTGATCCCTCTGCTCATTTGGCTCAAAATTTTCCCCTACTGGAGGTCTCTACACATTCCCCAACAAGGGCCATGTAACCAGTGTACTGCTTACGTGATCTCCTCTATCTACGCTGAGAAGATGGTTCTCCCACATTCTCTCTCACATTCGACAATAATATGTTAGCTTCTCTTGTGTGCTTTCTCCCATCTCTGGAAGACTCTGCATGAATGGATGTCTCCACTCCTGGAACCTCTACATGCAGCGACTCCACGTCAATTTGAGGCTCCTCCTCCTTAGGAACCAATAGTTCCTCCACAACCTGTAGTTTGAGCTCTCTCTCAAGGGAAACTCACAGGGCCTTTTTCTCATCAAACTTGAGATCTTTGTGAACCACTGTCCTCTAACTAGTAGGCAAATACACCTGATAGTTGTGGGGTGTATCAGTGTACCCCACAAGTATCCCCAACTTTTATGTCGGCTCTAGCTTCTTCTGGGCATCCTTGGTCACATGGGCATCCTCTCTTCACATCATCTCTCCTGCAATGTTTTTTCCTCCACTAAAAGGGAAAAATGTGGGTTGAATAAGGTTAAAATACGCACACAATTAGTAATGTTAAACATATTTCAAAACCAATAATTATTCATAATAGAAAACACACTTCCCCTAGAGTTTGTATTATAACGATGGACACTCTTTTGTATTCCACTTGTTCGTGCTCATCAGAACCAACCATCTACAAAAGATACACCATAAGATATTAGAATCGTTATACAAGTTAAACTAGAGAGTATACAATAATTAATCGTAATAAGAAACACACCTTTCTTTGAGATTATTATATAAAAGGAAAGAGTCCATTTTGTATTTCATGTATTCATACTCACTGGAACAAGCCATCTACTATAGATACACAATAAAATATTAGATTCTTGTAAAAGTCAAACTAGAGAGTTTGAGGGCGTGAACTTGTCATGCAACTTAGTTCGAGTCCATTCATATTCCATGCTTGTCTCAAAAAAATATAATTTTTCTAAACAAGATGCACTTCTACCAAGAATAATACAAACAAGGTTTTCAAAAGACGTATTTGTTTCCGAAAAGGAATCTATGCATATCTAAAGATATTGAACACCCAAGATCCTAGGGTCCACAAGGCACTAGTGTTTTGTGTTAGCACGATGGTTGATTGGTTGACCTTACCTACCTCCTCCATAGGCTTTCCCTCAGACCAAGGATCGATTGTATCCTTAAATAAGCCAAGCAATGACTAAGGGGGGGCCCTTAATGGTCTACCTAGCGAAAGGGCTCAATTATTACTCCAAGCCAATAAAGTTGATGTCAAAACATGTGTCTATGACAACCCCTCCATGTTACTATTGTCCCTTGATGGACCAATCTCACTATGCCTTATGGTACCAAGGAAAACGACCTAGTCAAGGCTGAACTACTCAGGGAAATAATAAGAGTTCAGATACAGACCTACAGAAATAACTTGGCCTTGGAAAGAATTGAGCAGACACTACAAGATATGAAGAGGAGCGAGATGCTTGGCTCAAGTGCCAAAGCGTTGGCCCCAGTAATATCCTCGGATGAGGATTGAAGCAGCAGTGCAGTACAAATCTAATAAAATTTTGATACGACGCTTTTAGTTGTTTAATTTGTTTAATCTGAGCAGTAATATGGACAATAAAGACAATGCCACTAGATGGATAGCAAAAAACCTTTTCAAATTTTGGACAAGTTTTAATGTAGACAAGTGCTATCTAGTTTCCTTTAGGCAGGTAAGCCACCTGAAGCAAATGGAAGTCTCTAATTTTGGAAAATTAATATAAATAGAGATGCAAGGTCCATTTACGTCCAAATACTTAGAGATGCAAGATCCATTTCATCAACATTTTGTTCTTTCTCCATCTCATAGTCTAATTCTAAATCTACTATAACTCTAGCATGTCTAATTCGTCTGTTAACTAGTTCTTTAATTCTCCTTTTCAATTCCTCCAATTCATGGTTCCTTACAGCTCATTGACATGTTACTCTTGATAATGATATCCATAGGAGCTTACCATTCACATGGGTTTTTTCATCACTGCTTCTCATCACTTATCTTGATTCAATAGACAAGATGAAAATATCCTCTCTCAATTATAGTATGTACATGCTATATAACTAAATACAATAAAACTAATAACGTAAATAACAAGAAACATAAAGATATAGATAAAATTAATAAATAACAGAAAACCCAAAGAAATAGATAAAATCTAATTGATAATTGAATAATAAGTCAATAGATAAAATTAATAAATAAATAAAAAAATAAATAAACAAATAAAATCTAATTGATTATTAAATAATAACTCGATTTCGCTCAATTACAATCTAAAATTCTCAATCTCTCCAATATTAATAACATTCAATATTCAAAGTAATATGATTTAAATGACAAACTAACTTAAATGAATAACAAACCAACTTAAACTAATCTAAATACAACCTAATATTCACTTTCTTCTTCTCTATTGTAGATCTTGATCTTGATTTGAAACTCCTCTCCTTAATACTTAAATATATTTATAATGTGCTAACAAACTTTTCGACTCACATGCAGCCCAACAATCTTTTGGAATTCTTCGCATCATATTGACGTTTACAGATTCTCAAGACAGCTTACTTTTAGAGTAACTTACGGTTCATTGTGCTAATCTACTCAATTTAACTTTTAGATATTATTCTTTAGATATTCCTATCACATGTGAGTACCTATTTATTTGTCTTTAGCGATAGTGACCTCTCTATTTGTCATACTAACTTAAATAAGAAAAGTAAATTAAAATCAGAGATGCAATACATTGCACAAAACCCAAACATGTTGATGCATCAAATGGTTTAACACATAAACTTATTTGATTGTGGGCCGAGACTGTCCAGACCTGAGCAGGCCGTTGAGCCCACTTCCCACGGGCGACCCAGAATATCCACTTCCTTTGGGTTAAATCCCCAAAAGTGACAGCGAAAGTAAACGATATAACTGCTGTACACATTCAGACCCGTGATTATAGGGCATTATCGTTTGATGGGTGTACTCAGGTCTCCCATATAACTGTATTGGATTACATTATCTACGTCAAAGGCATTCATACGTAACAACAAATTCTGCGTTCAGTGCTTTAAAGTAACAAATTCATGTAATGGGAAGTAGTGATACAATGCCAACTCCAAGACCGACGGTTTTTTGGCTTCTCTTGGCCATTCTTGGAGTCATAATTCATGCCTGTAAGTAGTCATTGATTTTGTTTCTTTCGATAAATCTTTATAATCGCTACCAACTCTATGAAAGATCTTACCTCATCTATATTGTTAGGACCTAACCCACTCCATGATGGCTATTATCTTTTCTGGATCTACTGCAATGCCTTCTTTGGAGACAACTTGTCCCAAGTAGTGTACCTCAGTCTGAAAGAAACTACCCTTGTTGAGCTTACCATATAATTGACTCTCTCTCATCAACCTGAACACTGTTTCTAAATGCTCTGAATGCTCTTCCTCATTTTTAAAATATATCAATATGTAATCAATGAACACAATAAGAAACTTATCCAAATATAAACACAACACACTATTCATCAAGTACATAAATGTAGCTAGAGCATTAGTTAAACCGAATGGAACTACAACAAACTTATAATGCCCATACCTTGTCCAAAAATCGGTTTTGTAAATTTCCTCCTCTTTGATGCGTACCCATTGATATCTGGATCTCAAATCAATCTTTGAGAACATTGCTACTCCCTTCAACTGATGGAACAAGTCATCAATCCTCGACAACAAATACCTGTTCTTGATGGTCACTTTGTTCAATTGCCTGTAGTCAATGCACAATTTGAGAGTACCATCTTTCTTCTTCACAAATAATACCAGTACACCCCATCATGATACACTTGGCCTAACGTATCTCTTATCTAACATTTCCTTCAATTGCAACTTCAACTCTACCAACTCAGGTGTGCTCATCCTGTAAAGTGCTTTTGATGCTGGAGCTACCCTTGATACTAACTCAATAGAAAAGTCTACCTCCCTGTGAGGTGGCAACTCTGTAATATCCTTAGGAAATACATCCTTGAACTGTTGTAAAACTGGGTACCTGCTCAAAACATCTTCATCCTCAACCTCCTTACGTTTGTCACTAGAAATGTGCAATGTGAGTAGCATACACCCTTTCGTGCAACTACATTTGCCTACATAGATGTCACCATAATAACTGATGTGGCTTTCTTCTTTCCCTGCAAGGCTCTTGATTCTCCATTATCATCCAAGCACTCAATAGCTTTGTCATAATAGTCTACCTTGGTTCTATGAAAATACAACCAATCCATGCCCAACAACATGTTGTATGATTCCAACGGTAACACATTCAAATGTGTTGTTGTAGGCATGCCATTCAAATCAAATGCACAAACTCTTACCAAATATGAACTCGCTTCTTGTAGAAAATCTGTGATAGGTTAACCCGATAATGCAATATAAATCAAAGCAGAATACTATAACCTACTTCTACTATCAATTTGCGGAAGCTTAAAGATCGAGTTGAATAATATAACCAGAAGGAGAAGAATCAATGGCACAATACACATGAAAATACTTTGGGGAAAGTCTCAAATAAAAACCCCATCTATTGTATTATCATACATGGTGGAAATACATAGGATGTGGTGCTTTACGGTTCGGCATACTAGTTTTGGATTAACCTTCAAGTGATTGGTATTGCAGTTGTTCTCCAAAAAAAAGGTTACAAGTAGTGTGTTGACCCAATTTTGATTTTCTAGATTTCCTTCAGTTGCTTACTAGTCGTATTGGAATTTTTCCACGGGTTAGGTTTCACTCGATGAGCATAACTTCATTTTCACTTTGAAAACCCCCAGATTATGAAAAATCTTCTTTTGTGGTTTGCTTCGCCAGGTATTTGAGAATTCAAGGCAAAAACACACACACACACACACACACACACACATATATATATTCCAGGGAAAACATGTGTAGCCATAAATGTATAGGACTGCTACCCCTTTTTAGGTAATAGTATTCTAACCATAGCTAGGGTAATTTACCTATATATATATATTTTTTACTTTAAAATCCCAAATAATTATTGAAGTGGTTATTATTTTCTAATCTCACGTTAATTTCGTCACCTTTATTTAATTTTTATATACGACTATAGAAAATGTTCACTTCATGTACTGATTTCACAGGTAAAGACCCATTCATCATACACTTTTTTTATTTTATCTTATTTTCATTCAATAATCTGACAGAAAATAACTTGGGGCCTTTTAGGTGAGGCTCTCTTCCCGATTTCCAAGGGTCCAATTTAGTTGCAACATTGTGGGTTTTGCAGGTTTTAATATCAAACTCTTGTTTGTCTCTAGGTGTCTGTGAGTCTCGTGTTTAGTTTTCCGACTAGAATTTCTTTGGAATATGTATTTTGCACATTAATTTTTACTTGGGTTATAGTAACTATATTGGTGCCATAGCCATGATTCTCTGGCCCTATACAAAAACTCATAAGGTTTTCATAATTTATTATGGCTAACGACGAAGAGTAAATTGTATTTGTTCATCTGTAATTACCCTTAATTATTTTATTAAAAATATTGTGTGGCAAAACTATCTAATACACTATCGTTTTACTTTGTCCATGGCCTAAGAATAAATTATTTTTTTATGTATTAACTATGGTTCCTTCTTTTCCTCGTAATGTATGAATTTTATTAGATAAATTGTTACCTTAAATAGTTTTGATATTTCTTTTTCACTTGTCCTTATCACCAACAAATATTTATAAAATTTTACTTTGAATGTTACTTCCCATTCTCTATGAATATTTGCCTTAGAAGCTATACAATGTTGTCACTACTGTAACTGTCTTGCACATAACGCTTGTTTTAGGTTGTATTAGCTTGAAACATGGTCACTTCTATAATAGTTTAGCATTATACAACCTGTTTACTTAGAAGTAACAATATTTTTAATGTTATTAATGTTTTGCAATGCAACATTCTCCTCGATCTCCCAATGGTTTAACCAGGCCATGGTGTCTTTATACCAACCTCGTTTAAGCCTTAGGTGGTTTTGGTTGGAATTTAAAGCTAGCTTAGGAAGTCTATGGTCTCCTATGTTATTGAGTTTGTGCTTGTACAACAGAAGCCTAGTCATAGCTAGGCTCTCGATAGGGGAAAGACTCACTTCTATAAGGAGAATAGGATAGGGTGTGTTGCTTTTAATCAGATCCCAAATCCTATTGAGTGATTGCAGTTGTCTTTTGTTTTCCCTTGTTGTTGTTTCTCTTTGGTGTCATTTCAGGATGAAGCTTCCAACAATGAGCTTCATCATGACCATCCCTGGAACAATGTTTGCATGTAACTTTCTCTCCTTTTTTGATAGACGCATTTTTCTTTTCCTTCCCTTTGAAAGCCTTTTCCTTTACTCTTAAATGGATTTTTACTATCTTCTTTTGGGGTGTTTTTCCCTCTTGCCTCAAGGTGAGTGGCTTGCACACACACATCATATAGATTACTGGGATTGAACATTAACATAGTATGCCTAAGGTAACTATGTAAACCCCCTATGTACTTCAACATTGTATCATATGATTGTAAATCTACACCTAACATCAAAGAGATTTTTCTGAATTCTTGGGTGTAATCTTGCACATTTTGACCTTTAAGTTGTCTAAAGTTCTGCCAATTCATGATGGCTTTCTGCATATAAGCTAGAGAATATAAATGTCTTTTGATTGCAACAATGAAATCATTCCAAGAAATTGAGATCTTACCATGTTTTTTAATCTCCTCTTGGGTCTTTGATTCCCACCACACCAGTGCTGCACCCTCCATTCTCAAGGAAGCTAATTGAATCTTTATGTCATCCTCTTGAAGGTTTTGAATCCTACAATAGACCTCCAACTCACGAATCCAATTATCAAGCTTCTCTGCATTCATTTCACCATTATACATGGACAACTCAAATTTAACATCAAGTTTTAAAAAAGGCGATTTACCAGTTCCTTTCGAAGTATGATGATGAGTTTGAGTAAGGGTTGTGTTAGTGGAAGTGGGTGAAGATGCTTATGAAGAAGAAGATGAAGAAGATGGTGGAGAGGGTGGAGGTTTGTTTCCATTTCCATTACCTCCTTTTCCATTACCTCCTCCTGAAGAGCCTTCTCCTTTAGGAGGTTTGGAACTTTCGCCTTGCAACCTGGTATTCCTCTCTTCATAGACGACCTTCACCATCTCTGTCATATCAAAGAAAGCCTATCTAAAGGTCTTCTTATCTTCTGTCATATTTTTAGGTTCTCCTTCATGAGACATGTGCTTTGGAGCCTCAACTACAACTCGAGGCTGAATTGGTGTTGAAGATTGTGGCAACCTTGCTCTCCTTCCCCTTGACCCAACTTCAGGGCTTCCAACCAGCTTCCCTTCTCCTCTTTTGAGTTTTAACATTGTAAGCATGATATAAACTTGCAAATAGTTAAATCATTCTTTCACAAATAAAACCTAGTGCTCTGATACCAAAATGATCATTTTTAGAATATTAGATTGTCGTGCTAAGATCCTCTTCATATTAGAAACAAAACTCTTTCATTGTGCTTAAGGATTCATGGATTTTTGCAAGTGAAATGATGAGTTTTATGTTAATTTGATGAGAAATTTAACATAAATAAGAGACTAAACAATAACATTAACATGTATATAAAATCATCAAAAACACATTACAACAGGAACATGATAAAGGAGTTCACCCCTCCTAGGCTACATCTCCTTGGTTCAGCTTCCAATGCTTGGGCCTCTCTATTATGCTAAGAACTGTAAAGAAATGTGTTTATAATGCTCAATTGCTTTTGAAACTTGCTCCAATCATTCCATAATATTAAAAAATTCTACCCCAGCCTCTTTTTTCCCCTCATTTGGTCGAAAATTGCCTTAGTTATGACTTATGCCAGTATTTCCACAATTTCCTCCCCCAAATCTAGCTAATTGTCAGTTAAATTCATTATCTGGAGTTGATCCTTACAGTTCCACCGAAATTGGTGGTCCCGCCTACTTCCCCACCAATGAATTCGTCTATATCGCGATTAAGGTCGAGTGGTCATGTGCAAGGTGGTTAGGTCCGACGGTTAAGGCAATGGTTCCAGCCATAAACTATTGGCACCGACAACCCCATCACAAATCACAATCGGTGGGAACAGAAGGGTCTTATGGTTTGTGACCGCAACATGGGCGATGTGTGATTGTGATAAGTAGTGGACCTGATAGACTATCAACTGCAGTATAACTTGTATCGCATCTGGAATATATCGCAATCGATGGAGCCAAGGTAATACATGTAACAGGGCTTTACTCTGTGCGATATGCAATTGAGATATCACAATTGCAACCTAATCTTGTCAGGGCTGATTTTGTAACACCTCCCTTCTGCGATATGTTAGTTAAGAACTAGCCTGCAGGCATGGTGGTAAAGCTTGGTGTTGTTGTGGGTGAGGTCGTGGGTTCAACCCTGACCTCCACACATAAAATTCTATTCGACCTTTAAGAGGGCATGTGGCGGCCTTCGAGTTTGCCATGTGTCACCATCTCATTGGTCCACTTGTATAGCCTTCAACCAAGTCATCCTGCCAACTCATGCCTGTATGAATGTACCACATGGAACTCAACCATTTGCTGATGAGATTATGGTGCCACCTAACTACATAGTTAGTACCAATTGGGCAGCCTAGTCAGTAGTACAGACTGCTGCCTGGGTTGTCCCTTTTTCCCCAAAATTTTCCTTTTTGCCAAAGTGAAGAGAACGGGTTCCTGAAGCCATATGGTGTCCGTTTTGTGTGAAACAAGTTGCGTTGGATTCAGGATGACGAGAAATATACGTTCGTTTAGGTTCCACACCATTCTAACAACTTTGATTTTTGAGCATAATTTTGAGCACCTAATCAATGGGTATACCCTAACTGTTGCCGGAGCCATTGGAACCATTAGATCGGTGGTGAGATCAATGACAAAGAGAGTGTCAGATGTCTAGCATGTGTGCTACCAAGGGGTTTCAAGAAGTTTCATGAAAGCTTGTGATTCAATATTAACCATCCAGGGTTGGGGCCAAAACAAAACATTATTGCTTAATAAACCCTCATATAATTAGTTTAGCAAAATTTTTGTGAGCTACGTTATTTATCAAGTGGGTGCATAATAACAATACTCCACATAGTTGTAAAGATATTGGACTTTGATGTAGAATTTATGACCACATATTAAATATATATATAAACATATAACATTGTATGTTAGAATGTTAAGTTTCCAAACAAACGTATGTCCTCCGTGATAAATTAAAGTTTTTTTTTTCCCTTATCTTATTGGTTTTTGGGCATTTAGTCTAATGGTATTTGTGCATGTTACAAAGGTCCAATCTCTAGGTTCTTTCTTCATCTTTGAACCTTTTCTCGTATTTAGAAAAGCCTTGATACCTTGAGATCTGTTATAGCCATTCTTCTCAAAGACATTGAGGAGATGAGTTTTCTCATTCCATGTGACTCTCATTTGAAACCATTAAAGCAAAAGTAACCAAGATTAAAATACCGAGCTTTTGGGTAGGATAGTGATGGGAGTCAACATGGAGATATTACTCACTGTGAGTTTTCTTATGAAAAACTTGGTGAGAGAAATAACCATCATATTTCTTAGAGACAAGAATGTCAAGGAAGGGGAGGCTACCATCAACTTCAAATTTTGTGGTAAACTTGATGGACCTTGATTGATTATTAAGATGTTGAAGAAAAATACCTAATCTATCATGATCGTGGGGCCATAAGATGAAGGTATCATCAACAAATCTTTTCCACAACTTTGGCTGAAATTGAGCTGAGGCTAAAGCCCTATATTCAAAATGTTCCATGAAGAAGTTAACTACAACAGGAGGGAGTGAAGAACCCATCACAACACCACACATTGTTCATAGAATTCAACTTCGAAATTGAAAAGGTGGAGGTCAAGTAAACTTCAACAAGTTTTGCTATATTAGAATTAATAAGCTCAACAACTTCACTAATGTTGTTACAACAAAGAAAGATTTTAATTATTTAAAGAAATTTAAATT
>APFE030803615.1:47284-65067 GCA_000404065.3 Pinus taeda
ATGTGTTTAACCTATTTGGAGGTGCAGTTAGTTGGATGAGTAAGAAACAATCTGTAGTGGCACTATCAACTACAGAGGCAGAATACATGGCAACCACTCATGCAAGCAAGGAAGCAATTTGGTTGCAGAGATTGTGTTCAAGCATGGGGTTAGTACAGGGAACTATAAGTATAGACTGTGACAGCCAAAGTGAAATATTCTTGGCAAAGAACCCTGCATATCATTCAAAGACAAAGCACATTGATGTTAGGTATCACTTTGTGAGGGATATGATAGAAGACAAAAAGGTGTTGCTGGTAAAGGTGGACACTTTGAAGAATACAGCAGATGCATTGACAAAATCTGTGAGCTCTGAGAAGTTCTCTTGGTGTAGAGAAACAATGGGAATTTAAGGGCTAGAAAAATAACTAAGCTCTCCTATGGCCCCTTGTGGAAAGAAAGCAACAAGTGGGAGATTATTGGGTTGTGTTATATTCTTTCCACGACTAACCTACATAGTGAACCAGGGGGTTAGAGGGGGGCAGGTAGCCCTTCTCTACGGGGTCTAGGGCAGCGCCTCGGGAAATTTTTTTTTGGACCTTATATTAGGTTGGGCGAACCTACCTATGGTTTTTTGGTGCATGGTTTTTTGGACGTGATGGTTTTCGGTCCATGGTATTGGATGCTTCAGCATGTATAAATATGTATTGTAACATTGAAAGGAATATAATGAAAAATCAAGCTGGTAGTCCCAGTTTTGGGATCCAGGGGAAAATCTCTGTGCAATGTGTTTTATTTGTTATGCTCTCGCATGGTTTATTTTCTTTGTTTTAGAATTCATATGTAGGTAATTTCTGTACAGGGTTAAAACCTACAAAGGTAAGAAGAAAGCCACATTAGTTAGGATGGTGAAAACTATGCAAGAAGAGCGTAGCAACAGGAAAGGGTGCAAGATATTTGGAGTACACATTTCTAGTGATAAGGGTAAGGTGGTTGAGGATGCAGATGTGTTGAATAGATACCTAGTGTTGCAGTAGTTCAGGTATGTATTTCCTAAGGATATTATAGAGTTACCACCTCATAGGGAGTTAGAGGTTTCTATTGAGTTAGTGCCAGGGGCAACTCCAACATCAAAAGCACCTTACAGGATGAGCACACTTGAGTTGGTTGAGTTAAAGATGCAGTTGAAGGAAATGTTGGACAAGGGTACATTAGGCCATGCATATTGCTTTGGGGTGCATCATTCTTGTTTGTTAGGAAGAAGGATGGTACCCTATAATTATGCATTGATTCCAAATAGTTGAAAAAAGTTACCATTAAGAACATATATCCTTTGCTGAGGATTGATGACTTGTTTGATCAGTTGAAGGGAGCAACAATGTTCTCGAAGATTGACTTAAGATCCAGATACCATTAGGTACACATCAAAGAGGAGGACATTTAGAAGACTGCGTTCAGGACCAGGTATGGGCATTTTGAATTTTTTGTTGTTCCATTTGCCTTAATGAATTCTCCAACTACATTCATGTGTTTTATGAATAGTTTGTTGCATCAATATTTGGATAAGTTTTTCATTGTGTTCATTGAAGATATACTAGTATATTCTAAATTGAGGAAGAGCATGCCAAGAACTTAGCAATAACGTTGAGGTTGTTGAGAGAGTATGAGTTGTATACTAAGCTCAACAAATGTAGTTTCTTTTAGACTGAGGTACTCTACTTGGGACATGTTGTCTCTGTTAGTCCTTACAATCTCCTAGGCTGAAAAGGAAATTGAGAAGGGTAACCTCAAACCACTTCAGCTCAGTAGCTAGCCCTACTGAGCATGAGAGGGATCTCTCTAAGTCTCTTATCAGTGATATGGCTTTAAAGCAAATGAATTTTAGGCTAGATATGTGTATTTTTTTGTTTGTTTGTGAAAAATTGGTTTTTAGGGTTTGCTGAACTTAGGGTTTGGAGCCACAAGTAGGTCTAGGCTGTGGGAATGTAGGAGAAAACATAAGAAGGAGATAGATATCAGAAGCCATGGTGTAATTTGAGTATTTTTCAGTGTAGTATAGAGGATATAATGTGGAAGAAACTAATGAGCATAAATAAACATGATTTCATTAGCTTAGGAAGACATACATGTAACTATGAAAAATAGATAAAAGAGCTTGAAAAAATAAGAATTCTGAGTATTTTATTACAAGGCATTCATAGAAAGAAGAGATATAATATATATAAAGATGTTTAGACCATGATAAAACAAAAGGAATGGAGTACAAGCACCATGAACTCACTGGGCTAGAGTTCCTTGAAAATAGATGCAACCTATCTCTATGTTAGCTGAAAAGATGATTACGTGCAAGCTTCCTTCACAAAAAGTTAAACCATCTTCTTTTGAGGAGAAATGATACATATAGACTCTCCTAGACCACTTTCCTACCTTCAAGAGTCTAATTCCTTGGTGGAGGAACTGACTCCAAGATTCTGTCAACCAATAGGTGAGAGTGAGAAGGTGAAACTCAAACACTTCATGGAGAGTTTGTTTAGGAGTTTGCTTCTTTTATGAGGCCTCATAAACATAAAAAACTACCCATGATGTACATTTATTCATGCCTACATCACCTATCCTCACAACCAGTGCCATTACATAGAGAATCTTGACTTTGACTAAGTCAAACTAAAAACTAGAAATTTACACAATGAAATTTTTAATTTGAAACACAGAAAAGTGCAGAAGTGCAGTGCTGACTTGGAGCTGATTTTGAGCTATCTTCTAGGGGTCAAAATGAAAAAATGAGAGAATAGTCAACTAGCCCTTCAAGTCTAGTTTCTAGAACAGTTTGAATTTCTGAATTTGGAGCATGGGAAGGCCTCTAAAAATCCTTTCTCCCAAGGTTGCTCCATAATACCTAGCCACAACTTCATCTTCTGTTTCACCTCCAAGCACATCTGCTACATAATCCAAAGTTTTAGTTTCACCATCTTTCATACCTCCCCCAATCGTTCCATCTTTTCCTCCACAAGCAATTTTAGTAGTTCCATCATCCTCATCAGCATCATCACCCTTACTTACACCATCCATTGTAGCACCTTCACTATCTCCAGCAGTCATGGCAAGATTTACACCTCTTTTATTGCCTGCTCAACTTACTGTTGTGCCTCAGAATTATGGTCAAAGACTCCCTTTGTTTGATGGAAGTGCAGAAATTATAGCTCAACAACATGTTGACATTAATAGATTTCATTGATTTAGAAGAAATTGATGAGGAGAATGCTAAGATGAGGATTATAGCTCAGAGTTTCTTAGGAGATGTTAAGAAATGGTTTCGAAGTATGGATGCTAATTCTATTAACAATTCTCAAAGATTGATTGAATTATTCTTAGCTTGTTGGAAAGAGAAGAAAAATCCATTACAGATATGGGCTGAGTATAATTCAATGAATAGGAACCCAAATGAAATAGTTCAAGAATTCATAGCAAAATTTAATACAGTGTACAATTCCATACTTGATGATATGATGCCTCCTTCTAGTTTGGCTCTTCTTCATTATCTTGATACTTTCAATCCGGACATGGCCTACCAGCTTAGAGAAAGAGACCCCACTACACTTGAAGAGATGCAATGGAATACAGTCAATATCAAAGCCAATTTTTTCATTAAGAAGTCAAAATCAAAGTCAAAGAGGGCAGAGAAGAAAGTTGTCTTCAAAGAAGAGCCTGCATCATCTTCTGATGCAAAGCTTGACAATATAATAAAAACTATGGAGAGGATGATGGATAGAATATCCATAACTTATCCACAAGTGACCTTCAATGAGGAATCCTAACTTTCGTGGATAGCAACAACAATAGTTCAGAAATCGACCAAAATAGTAGCAAAACCAAGATCCTCAAGGTCAAGTAAGAGCTCCATTCCAACAAAATTACACTGAAGGTCAGGAAGAATATGAAGAAGAAATTGTAGAAGAAAATTACTTCTTTCAAGAAGATGAACTTCCTACTTTCCTAACAGAGGAAGATCAGTTTTCTAAAGACTCTCTCATACCAAGTGATCAACAATTTGTGTTCGCAAGCGAAGATTTGTGGGTTGTTCAGACTAAAGAGTACCAAAGAGGATATTAGACTGCCCTCAATCATCTCCAAAAGCAATACATTTGAGGAATAGAAATGTACCTATCACTCTAACTCAGAAAAGAAAAAGTCTACAAAAGGATGCACCAAGCAAAGAAACCACTCCTGCAGGCCAGAATAAAGACAAGGACATTGTCATACTAAATCAGGATAGAACAAATGAAGCCTCCACCAACAATGTGAGGAAAGATAAAGAACTGCAAACTGAAAGTCACAGGAAGGAACCTCAAGCTAAAGGCAAAACAGAAAGGAAGGACATCGCTTCAAAAGAGGTAGAAAAGCAATCTAATCCTTTTAGTTGGGAGAATGAAATTTCTAAATTAAAAATCGCCATTCCCCTCACTAAATTGGTAAAGAATGAAAAATATAAATTTCAGATTGCAAAGATGCTTAAGGTTGACTAGATCTCTGATACAGTTAATGTGGCTGATGATGACCGAGCAATCCTTTTTGGTCCAGTCTTAAAAGGAGCTCCTAAAGATAGTGAAATTCCTCCTTTTTATCTGAGTCTTAAACTTATTGATTTTATCCTTCATAATGCCATGCTAGATTCTGGCGCCTCCCAAAATCTGATGCCTAAAGCCATCATGGATAAATTAGGACTGAGAATCACCCGACCTTACCATGATCTTTATTCCTTTGATTCTGGAAGAGTGAAATGCCTTGGCCTTATTAAAGACTTGGTAGTGTCCTTGGACCAAATCCTGGCCAAAAATGCACTCATGGATGTCATAGTTGTGAATATTCCTCCTAGGTTTGGCATGTTGCTTTCAAGGTCTTGGGGAGAAAAATTAAAGGGCACTCAATAGCTTGACTTTTCATATGCCACTATCCCTGTTTTTGGATAGCTCCGGAAACTTTATAGATAAAAGAAGATGAAATTTATGATCAGCATTAAGGAGAGGCTAGTCAGTCATCCTATACATGCTATTCATACTGATCTTGACTCTTTCATTCTGTTTAGTGATATAAATTTTGTTGATGATGAAAGTTAGCTAGTGGAAATTTCAGAAGTTCCCAAGGTAATGGGAAGCATACATGAAGCTATTACAATAGTAGGTAAAGAGGTTGGTGAAGAATGTAGGTAGCCTGCAAATCCTATTGAGGAAATTCAAAGAATAGTGCATAAAACAAAAAGTTTTGAGATAGCTATCCAAAATCCTAAAAATAAAAAAATTCAGTCTTCAGAAATCCTTTTTCCAGATGAAGAAAATGGTCTTTGGACCATGGAGTTCAATGGTGCATCGAGAAGAGAAGGAGCAGGAATTGGTGTTTGGATACATGGTCCATTACATATGTCAAATAAAATCCCTCAAAATGTGAGAATGAGCTCTTAAAAGATGGCTTTTGAATGTTCAAACAATGTGGCGGAGTATGAGGCATTGATTGTGGGCCTCAAAGTTCTAAAAAAGTTGGGAGAAAAAATATTTTTGTTTATGGCGACTCTAAGTTAGTGATCAAGCAAGTCGAAGGGAATACCAGGCCAAGCACCCAAGAATTAGAGCTTATCGCAATGTTGTACTTGATATTCTCAATATTTTTTTCAGAATATACTTTATCTCTTATTCCTAGAACTCAAAATGTCATAGTTGACTCACTTTCCACAACAGCAAGTATGGTGAAGATCCCTATTCATTCGAATCATTAGTACTCCATCCATGTCAAACACCGCCTAGCTGTCCCAGATAATATGAGGCTTTGGCAAGTTTTTGATGATGATAAGCAAATAGATAGTTTTCTGCAATTGGAGGGAGAATTTCAGAATTCTCATATTGATGATGCAGACAACTTTGATGATCCAAACATCCACTCAACTGACACTAAAGTATTACAGCTCAAGGACAACAACATTCCAATAGGCTTAGTGCTTTTGGAAGAGTTATTTTATAGAGTTGATGTCGCCAAGAAGCCCACCATGGTTCCTACAGAAAAGGGAGTTGAAGATGTAAACAGTGGCACAACTGAAAATCCTAAAATGGTCAAGTTATCAAAGTCCTTATCTCCTGAAACAAAGGGTAAGTATATGTCTTTAATGGAGGAATTTTCTGATGCATTTGCTTGGAACTACTTGGATCTGAAAGTTTATAACAAAAGTATCATTCATCACACCATTCCTATTAAGCCTAATCAGAAGGCATTTCACCAAAAATTGAGGAGAATCAATCCCAAGTTGTTGCCATCAATTGAAAAAGAGGTAAATAGACTTTATAAGTCTGGAATCATAGTCCCCATTCGGTTTTTGGAATGGATGTGTAATCTAGTACCTGTGAGAAAGAAGATCAAGGAAATTCGTCTATGTATTGATTTCAGAAATCTCAATAAGTTGTCCTTGAAAGACAACTATCCCTTGCCTAAGATGGATCACATACTACAAAGGGTGGTTGGATCCTCGAGGATGTCACTGTTATATGGATACTCTAGATACAATCAAATTCTGGTGCACAGGGACAATCAACTCAAGACAACCTTCACAACACCATGGGGTACATTCATGTATGCCAAGATGCCTTTTGGGTTGAAGAATGCAGGAGCTACTTTTCAACGGGCTATGGACATAGCTTTTACAAATGAAAAAGATGTATTTCTGGTTATCTATCTAGATGATCTTACAATATTTCCAAAATCTGATGAAGATCACTTGCATCACTTAAGGGTTGTTTTTCAGAAATGCAGAAAATTTGGCATCTCACTCAACCCAAAGAAGAGCTTGTTCGCCATGGAAGAAGGTAAGATACTAGGACAAATCATCTCTAAATATGGCATCCCCATTGATCCTACAAGAGTGGAGGCCATTTAGCAACTATACTTCCCTAGGAACAAGAAAGAGATTCAGTCTTTTAATGGGAAAATTAATTTTTTGAGAAGATTTATTCCTAATCTAGTTGAGTACTTGAAAGAAATGACAAACATGTTGAAGAAGGAAAATGAGGTAAAGTGGTCTTTGGAGGCTAAGAAATCATTTCATGCTGTAAAGTTTGCATTATTTACTGCTCCTATTTTGATTAGCCATATTATACTTCAGATTTCATCATCTTTTCTTTTGCTTTTGACATACGTTAGCGGCAGTCCTAATGTAGAAGAAAGATCAGAAAAATGAGCAACCTATTACATTCTTTAGTTGCACTATAAGAGATGCAGCACTGAGATACAATATCATTGGGAAGCAGGCATTGGTGTTGGTAAAAGCCCTCAAGGATTTCCAAGTTTATATTCTACATTCTCATACCATTGCTTATGTTCCTACTATAGTAGTAAAATAAATTCTTGTGCAGACAAATCCTAAAGGTAGAAGAGGAAAGTGGATTGTAGCCATGCTAGAGTATGACTTGGAGATAAAGCCTACAAAGCTCATCAAAGGACAAGGGTTAGCCAAACTCATGGCTGAATCAAATCTACACGCACTAGATATAAATTTGATTGTTGCACTGTCAGAAGAACAAGAAGAAGATGACCCTTTCTTGCAGGTGTCCGATATGTTCATGTCCTCACCTTGGTATTTCGACATTGTCTATGTCTTACAGCACTTGAATCCCCCTCCAGAAGCCCAAAGGTAAAGCTAGATCACTGAAACGGAAAGCTTCAAAATATTGCATTCTAGATGGTGTTTTATTTTGGAAAGGTCCTGGAGGTGTGCCACTGAATTGTTTGGTAGAAAATGAAGCTAAAGATGTAATGAAGGATTTTCATAAAGGAGATTGTGGTGGTCATCACTTTTGGAAAACTATAACAAATAAGATCTTAAGAGCAAGCTTCTATTGGCCCACAAAATAGTCATGAGCTGCCATGAATGTCAATTTTTTCAAGGACAGATGAAACTTTTTCCATTACCACTACAGTCCATTTTGATTTAAGCTCCTTTCTAGCAATGGGGTCTTGATTTCATTGGCGAAATCCATCCTTCATCTTCAACACAACATAAATGGATATTAATAGCCACCGAATACTTTACAAAGTGGATTGAAGCTATCCGAAGTAGGAAAGCTACTAATTCTGTCATCATTCAATTCTTGTAGTCTAATATTTTGTCTAGATTTGGTTGCCCACAGAAAATAATTACAGACAATGCTACTGCTTTCAAATAAAAAAGAATGGTGGACTTTTGTGCCAAATATCATATTGTGCTAGGACATTCTACTGCTTATCATCCGCAATGGAATGGTCTTGCCGAATCTTCCAATAAATCCTTGGTTAATATCATCAAGAAGGTCCTAGAGGTAAAAAAGAAGAATTGGCATAAAAAGTTCATCAATGCCTTGTGGGCGGACATGGCCAGCACTAAAAAAATCAATAGGTATGTCTCCTTTTTAGCTAGTATATGGAGTTGATACAGTATTTCCTTCATCTCTTGTTGTCCCAGTAATGAAAATTCTATAGGAATTGGATAGTGAAACTAATGACATACAAAGGAGGATAAATCAAATGATTCATTTACAACAGACGAGAGAAGAGGTTTTTCAGAACACATCCAAACTCTAGGAAAAGATTAAAAAGATTTATGACCACAAAACCAAGGAAGACAATTTCAATTTGGGAGATGTGGTTCTTCGATGGGATGCTAGAAATGAAGGAAAAGGAAAACATGGTAATTTTGAAAACTTATGGAAGGGTCCCTACAGAATTTCTACCTTCAGAGGAAAGAATGCTTTCTTGTTGGAATAAATGGATGGAAGAGATTATTCAGGAGGGGCGACCAATGGTAGGCTTCTCAAGCACTACTATGTCAAAAAAGTCTTGAAAATTCATCATCATTGTACATACCTGTGTGTATTTTACTTCCAGCATTTAGATAGATGTCATAGGAGTTTGAAGCTCGAAGTGCCCTAAGGCTCTTTAAGTCAGCATTATTTTTTTCTTTTTTTAATAGGGGCAACCGATGGTAGGCTTCTCAATTACTACTATGTCAAAAAAGTCCCGAAAATTCATCATCATTGTACATACCAGTGTGTATTTTAATTCCAGCATTTAGATAGCTATCATAGGAGTTTGAAGCCCGAAGTTAAGGCCCTAAGGCTTTTTAAGTCAACACTTTTTTTTCCTATCATGTTGAAAGGTCAGTCAGTCTTAAGCGAAAAGTAAATTTTTATACATTGTTGACTCCATTACCCAATGAATAAGGCTACTTGGTCTATGGTGTTCTTGACAGATCCAAGTAGCTACCATCCTCAATTGGAGCCAATGTTAGTGTCAGCCTTGTTAGCCTGTCACCTAGATCAAATATGCTCTTACTATGTTTTTCCAGACTTTCAAAATCAATTTTTTCTGCTACTAGGTTTACACAACAAATTTGGTCATTGTTTGGTCAGTCTAAAGATGAAGTCATTCTTTGGAAATTCACTCATGCTGGTTTCCTATCACACTTTATGAAGTTGTCACAATAAAATGGGTCAGTCATCATCATCATTCCATTTGGTCTCAGGTCATCCATTAGGTTGCTAGGGTTTCCAAGGTCCATCATTTTCATGAATAAAACCAGTAGTGAGTAAAATATGACAAAGCAACTTTTCAGAGATGATCTTTATTTTTCATACACTCCTCACACTCTCATGTTCCAAAAGCTCCAAAAAAGAAGCTCCAGCACTCAAGAAAGTAAAGGGCATCTGAGGTTTGCAATGGTAAAGGTAACTCTACTTTCATAAAGTGAAAATTAGTTTCTAAAGGAGGGTGGGTCCCATTTCTTTTTAAAAAGTGAAGAAACTTTCCCTATATAAACTCAAAAGCCCCCAAACTCCTTCATTCACATTCTATTCACTCTTTGTTATCAAGCTGTCTCGTCCAAAAAAAAGCAAAAAGTCATTTTCCTATGCGAAATTAGAAAAAAATTGCAGGCATTGCACTTAGAAGCACTGTGTTGCACTTAGAAAGCACACATTGCACTTAGAAGAACTATGTTGCACTTTGGCACTGCACTCAGGAACACTGCGCTGCGTGCAAGATAGAGTGCCCTGAAATGCTTTAAAAACTCTCCCAAACTTCATTTTTTCACTTGCAAGCTTGATTTTACTAACTTCTAAGCTAAGAAACAAGTAAGTACACCATCATCCTCCATATTTTTCTTTTCCAATTTCATCTCATGTCAATGATTCTTCAAGTTAGGGTTTGTAGCGAAATTTCCATGGGAAATGATAGGGTGAAAATGGCCATCATTATTTTTGATTTCTAAAAACATGTAAAATGATATCCTACACCTGCATACATGTTTAATGAGCCATTTTAACCATTTTACCCATCTCAAAACAAAGTTTAAACACTCAAAAAGAAAAACCCTAGCTCATTCCTTGAGGTTTTTTGGCAAGTTTCATCATAAACCCTATTGTTTCCACCTGTAAGCAAATCATCTTTCCACTATTTCTCCACTAATTTTCTTTAGCTTTCAAAGTCCTCTCACCTTTCCCAAGACCCCTCCCATGATTTTGTAAAAAAAATCACCTTCATATCACTTCATTTCCATTCACATCTCACATTTTGTTTTCGTTGCCTATTGCTAGGAATCCGTGTCATCAAGGAGGTAGAATATTTTCCAGAAAGAAAAAGACAACATAAAGGAGGGATGATCATCAGATATGAACCATCAGACTACAATAGAATCAACTCCTATCCTTTCATCAAACAATGATGTGAGGATGTCCAGTGCTTAGATTTTTGTAAAAGTGTGAGCGAGGTGGGATTTCATGAGCAACTAACAAATTGGGTGGTAACTCAACTGAAAGGAGAAACTACTGTCATTGTTGGTGTTGAGTTCAGTTTTTCAGTGGCCTCTATCTCAATTGCAACTAGGTTATCGGACAATGGCGAATATTGGTTCAAAGGAATGAGCCTAGATCTTGAATACTACAAGCCTTTCTTGAAGATGCCATACAAAGATACACATACTCACCTCATGCCTTTTAGATATTTGTTGGAGAAATATGCCCCTTTGATGAAAACTATCTTGAGGTTCTTTACTTGTGAAGGTAGATTCTCCAGGTTGTATGCCTATCATATTCGCCTCTTGATGCATTTCACCTCTCAAAAGCCACTCAACATGTGTAATTATCTATTTAGGAGCATTTCCAAAATGTTAGAAAAAATACAATTAAAGGACAAAGAGCACTCCCCTAGCTTGTTCCATCACAGCCTCATCAAAACCATTTTCCTTCATCAGCTAGCAGAGAAAGGTATGGCTTGGGAAGCATTTTTGGAAGCAACCTTGAAATGGCATGAGAAGAATGCAACATCTCAGTCTCCTAGTGCACCAAAACAACAAACAGAGGTGGGGTCATCTAGAAAAACAATGGAGAAGACTCAGCTACCCAAACTTGAGGTGAATAAAGTGTATAAGAAAGAGCAGAGGCTTGTGTTTTCTTCTCAAGGAGAGAAAGGGGCCAAGCCTTCTTCATCAACAAAGCAGGAACCAGCATCAAAAGAGAAAGACATGGTTGAGCATGAGTTTGAACCAGTTGATCTAGAGACTAAGGATTAGACTTGAAACATGTGACAGACAATTAGGGATAAGGACTACCAAATCAAGGAGCTAGAAATCAATTTGGAAAGGGAAAAGTATGTTATATCATTCCTTGAACAGGAAAACAATGAACTCAAAGCAAAGGAGTTGATCCTAGAAAAGAAAAAAGCCAAGTTAATGAATCAAGTTGGAAAATGTAAGGAGATCATGAAATAAAAAGAGCCTGAAGCATAAAAGGGCAGAGGAAAAAATAAAATACCAAGAACAAGAGGCCTCAAGAAAGCTTTGCAATAAGAGAAAGAACAAATTCTGCTGAATGAGGACCTTGACCTAGAAGATAGGATTGCCCTAGAGGTTCATCAAGATAAGGAATATTGGCTCAATAGGGTGAATGAACACTTGGAGAAGCTCCTTAAGAAGGCAAATAGGAATAATTAATTTCTCAGACACATGGCGCATCACTATCAATCTCAAAACATGATCGCCAATGTCAAAGTAAAACAACTTGAAAATAAGCTCAAGGAGGCCCAAAAAGACTCAAAGGATGAAGGGAACTTAGAGATTCTTGTTGAAGAATCAATGAAGCTATAAAAAACATGTTTTTACACCTTCCCTCCAATTTTGAGAAAATTCTGATCATTTTGATTTTTTTGAGAAATTTTGGTCCAAGCTCAGAAATTCAGTTGCTCCAGAAGCGCAGCGCCTTGGAGATGCGATTTTTCCTCAAGCCTCCATTTGAGGAAAGGTCTACATTTTTGGAAAGCACTTACCATTCTCTAAAAACCCATTTTCTTAGATTTTGTAGAGGTGGCTCAGTTTTGGAGAAAAAGGCAAAAAAGTGGCAAAAAACTAGCATTCTAGACCATTTTTTGATAGGCGCTGCACTTCTGGAGTGAACTTGGGAGAATGGATTTTTGATGGCCTTCCCATGCTCCAAATTCAGAAATGTAAACCATTATAGAAACTATACTTGAAGGTATAGTTGACCGTTCTCTCATTTTTTCATTTTGACCCCTAGAAGGCACCTCAAAATCAGCTCAAAGTCGGCAGTGTGTTTTTGCACTTTTATGTGTTTCAAATTGTAAATTTCACTGTGTAAATTTCTAGTTTCTAGTTTGACTTAGTCAAAGTCAAGATTCTCTATTTAATGGATCTATTTGCGAGGCTAGGTGATGTAGGCATGAATAAATGTACATCATAGGTAGTTTTTTATGTTTATGAGGCCTCATAAAAGAAGCAAACTCCTAAACAAACTCTCCATGAAGTGTTTGAGTTTGACCATCTCACTCTCGCCTGTTGGTTGAGAGAATCTTGGAGTAAGTTCCTCCACCAAGGAATTCAACTCCTGAAGGTGGGAAAGTTATCTAGAAGAGTCTATATGTATCATTTCTCCTTAGGAGAAGAGGATTGAACTTTTTGTGAAGGAAGCTTGCATGTAATCATCTTTTCAACTAATACAAAGACAGGTTGCAGCGATTCTCAAGGAACTCTAGCCCAATGAGTTCATTGTGCTTGTACATCATTATTTTTGTTTTATCATGGTCTAAACATCTTTATATACATTATATCTCTTATTTCTATGAATGCCTTGTAATAAAGTACTCAAAATTATTGTTTTTTCAAGCTCGGTTATCTGGTTTTCATAGTTACATGTATGTCTTTCTAAGCTAATGAAATCATGTTTATTTATGCTCATTAGTTTCTTCCACACTATATCCTCTATACCACACTAGAAAATACTCAAATTACAACATGGCTTTTGATATCTAGCTCCTTCTTATGTTTGCTCCTACATTCCCACAACCTACACCTATTTGTGGTTCCAAACCCTAAGTTCAACAAACCCTAAAAACCAAATTTTCACAAACAAACAAACAAATACACACATCTAGCCTAAAATTCATTTCCTTTAAAGTCATGTCACTGATAAGAGACTTAGAGAGATCCCTCTCATTCTCAGTAGGGCTAGCTACTGAGCTGAAGTGGTTTGAGGTTACCCTTCTCGATTTCCTTTTCAGCCTAGGAGATTGTAAGGACTAATAGTCTCCAAGGAGGGCATTGAACTAGATCATGAGAAGATAAGGGCCATCATGGAGTGGGTAGCTCCTAAGAGTGTGGATGAGGTGAGATGTTTCATTGGGTCTAGCAGGCTATTATAGGGTTTCATTAGGAACGTTTCCTAGGTTGCTTATCCTATCACGTCATTGTAGAGGAAAGATAAGAAGTTCAAATGGACTGAAGAGTGTGAGGCTAGTTTTGAGTAGCTTAACTAGTTCTGACACATGCACTAGTACTACAGATTGCAGATCCAAACAAAGAGTTTGTGGTGTGCACAGATGCTTTCAAGAGATGGCTTGGTGGAGTCCTTATGCAGGATGAAAAGGTGGTATGTTATGTGTCTTGGAAACTAAACAACCATGAGAAAAAATATCCCATGCATGATGTCAAGTCAGCTACGATTATACATGCACTGAAGATGTGGAGGCACTATTTTCTTAGTAGGCAGTTTGTGTGTATGAGTGATCACATTGGGTTGAGGTATTTGTTTGACTAGCCAAATCTGAATGTCAGGCAGGCTAGATGGTTGGAGACGATCATTGAGTTTGATTTCAAGATCAGGTACATCAAAGGCAAGGAGAACACATTAGTAGATGATCTTAGCAGATGGGTACAGGTGTATCACTTAGCAACTATGAGCTCCTATGGGACATATTTACAAGACATGATCTTGTGGGTAGGTCAAAAGGATGTCAGGTATATGGATATTTTGCACAAGTTGTAGCCGAATGATGGTATAGGTACAGGTACAAATAGTGGTACATGTATAGGTATAGGTGATGTCACAGGTATATGTATAGGTGCAGGTACACAATGCTTGGATTATTGTCTTATGACATATGGATTGGTTAAGTTCTGAGATAGGATATATGTGTGGAATAACAGTGAGCCCAAAAAGGTGATATAGAGGGAGTTTCATGCAAAACCATATTTAGGTCACCCAGGCTATCAAAAGACACTCACATCAGTGAAGAGGTATTACTATTGGAAGAATATGAAGAGAGAATAAGCAGAGCTTGTGGCAAGATGTTTTGATTGTCAGTGAGTGAAGGCATAATATAAACATCTAGGTGGACTGCTACAGTTGATCACGATTCCAGAGTGGAAATGGGAGGTCATTTCCATGGATTTCATCATAGGGTTGTCGAAGACAGTGAAACAACATGATTGCATCATGTTCATTGTGGAAAGGTTAACAAAGGTTCTACGCTTTGTTCCGGTAAAGTCTACATTATCAACTAATGATGTGGCATAGGTATTCGTCTAAGACATGGTTAGAATACATGGTGTTCCAAAGAAGATTGTGTCGGATAGGTATGCAAAGTTCACTTCCAAGTTTTGGAAGGAGTTATTTGTAGGTTTGGGCACAAAGTTGACCTTTAGCACAACTTATCATCCGTAGATGGATGGACATACAGAGAGGGTCAATAGGATATTAGAGGACATATTGAGGATGTATGTAATGCATCAGTAGAGGAAATGGGAAGAGTGTCTCTTGTTGGTCGAGTTTGCATACAACAATGATTATCAGGAGTCACTGAGGATGAGTCCTTTTGAGGAATTGTATGAGTGGAGTTGTAACTCTCCCGTTAGTTGGAGTGATCTGGTTAGTAGGGTATTGATTGGGCCCGATATGTTGGCAGACATGGAACAAGAGATGCAGGTGATTAAGAAGAATCTTAAGGAAACATAGGATATGCAGAAGAGTTATGCAGATAGGAACTAGTTGTTCAAGGAGTTCCAGGTTGCAGAATAAGCATACTTGCGCATCAAACTGAAGAAGAGCTCCTTGCGGATTAGCTCATGTGTCAAGCTTGCACCACATTTTTGTGGACCCTTCAGTATTATTAAGCAGATTGGGCCAGTAGCCTATCTACTTGCACTGCCTACGATAGTGAAATTCCACAATGTTTTCCATGTCTCATTGCTTAAGAAGTATGTTACATATGTTGATCATGTAATTGATTGGTCGATATTGCAGGTGGAACTAGATGGATAATTCCAGTCGGAGCCTCAGTGTATATTGCAAAAAAATGTGCTCATGCTCCGGAATCAAGAAATCGAGCAAATTAAATTGCAATGGAAGCACTTTGGGCCTGATGAAGCTACATAGGAGATGGTAGATCAGATGTGGGCATGTATCCTTCCTTGTTTGTTGGTTGAGGCAAATAAACTTGACATGGTGGTTTGGTATTTGCTTATGGTGGTTTGGTATTTTCTTATGGTGGTTTAGTATTTGTTGATGATTGCTTGGTATATTCTTCATGGTGGTTTAGTATTTTCTTATGTTGGTTTAGTATATTGTTATAGCTCCAAATCTCACTCTTGATGTTTGTGATGCTACACTCATGGCCTAGGGCAACCCCTCCTTCTAGAGCTAGTCCAAATACTTAAAAAATAGTGTTTTACTCCCTATACGTGACATTGCCCTGAGCTAAACACTTGTGTACATGGGTCTGTGTATACCCAACCCGCTTGACAATGTAGGGCCCATGCCACATGGGAACGAATTTTCTAGCACCTAGTTTATCGTTAGCTTGATCATATAATAGCACTAGGTCTCCTTCCGAAAAATTTCGAGGGATCACATTTCTATCATACTGAGCTTTCATTCGTTTCACATGAGTCTCGATTGCCAATGCAGCATCACGACGAGTCTCATCTAATTGAGCTAAGTATAATAAACGCTTCTCCTCTTCGACGTAGCCTGGGAGTAATTCGATAGCCATCTGAAGTGATGGGATTTCGCATTCAATGGGTAACACAGCTTCCAAGCCATAAAACTAGCTGAAAAGGAGTGAACCCTGTCGATGTTTTCACTGAGGTTCGGTACGCCCATAGCGCTGAAAATAACATGTTATGCCAATTCGACCGATGAATACCAATAATTCGTCGGATCATGACAACTAGAACTTTATTGATTGACTCAACCAGACCGTTGGCTTGTGGATAATAAGGAGTTGAGCTATCGTGGCGCCAACCAAGCTGGCCTGTAAGTTCGGTCATCATGACGTTTCGAAAATGGCGCCCATGGTCAGTAATGATCACTTGTGGGACACCAAACCTAGCAATAATGTGATTGAAAACGAAATTGCTGTTGTTTTTCCATCTGCCTCAAATGTAGGCATTGCCTCGGTCCATTTAGTAAATAATCAACCGCGAGGATGATATACGCATGCCCCCCGGCCGAGTGAGGGTTACAAGTTATAAAATCGATACCCCATTTGGCAAAAGGACCGATGGCAATTATAGGGTGGAGAGGAGCAGGTGGTGCGTGCATCTTTCGATCAAATACCTGACAATTGTGGTATTTTCGGACCGCAATAATACAATCTTTGAATAAAGACGGCCAAAAGTAGCTAGCGCGCAATATCTTTTGGGCTGTGGCATACCTAGACATATGACCGCCACACGCTCTAGAGTGACAGTCATTTAAAACCCTCTCAGCCTCTTCGTGAGTTAAGCAACGTCGAAAAACCAAGTCCACCCCACAGCGATAAAGAGTATCTCCAATAATTTTAAACTGTTGGGACTGGAATCAAATTTTTCGATGCTCTGACTTTGAAAGTTCAGGCCGAAAATATTGGGTTTGGAGATAGACGATTATATCTCCATACCACGGATTTAAAGTGCTCATGAGAAACAAAGATTCATCCGCAATGGATTCCTCTGCCACAGTCTCTGTGTCAGCATGCGGGAAATCACACATTAACTCCGTGAAAACTAAGGATTTCTTAGACTTGGATTTCTCGAACTCCAAATCGAACTCTTGCAGGATAATGATCCATTTAGAGTACTTGCCCCCTAGGAATTGTTTAGTCAAAATATAAATCATAGGGCTGCAATCCGAAATCATTGTAGTTTTACGAAGTAAAATGTAGTGACGGAAACGCTGGACAGCTTGAACAGCTGCCATAGCCAATTTCTCCACATGGGAATATTTTAACTCAGTTTGATTTAGGGTCCAACTAAGATAATATATCACATGTTCCGCTCCGAATTCGTCTTCCTAGACTAACACCATTCCAATAGTGGAATGCGAAGCTACGAGGTATAAGAAGTAATCCTGGTTGTAGTTGGGAGGATACAGCAACGGTGCATGGGTCAATGCGTGCTTGAGTGCATCAAAAGACTGCTGAGCAATCTCATCCCAAAAGAATTGAGCATTCTATTTTAACAACCGGGT